>CP092883.1:38243872-38293153 GCA_030710605.1 Cordylochernes scorpioides
GATCCCCGCAGGACGATGGTCTCCGCCTCGTGCTCCACATAATAGCTGGACCTGGCGTTTTCCTTATAAATTATAAGCAATTAATATAAAATATAAACTGTTAATATAAATAATTTACGACTCAATTCCGTGTGACTCAGCCCGTTCCCTACCAGCGCTACCTTAAAGATAAGTACTGTTTTATTTAACAAATTGTGAGTTTTTTTTATTTGCCTTTTTTTGTGATAACCTGTAATATTAACGTTTGTCACAACTATCTCTTATAGGCGCCTATCTGCCAATGCCTTCTGTGCCCCACCCAGGGCAAATCCAACCAAGATTTATGCCATTTCCGTTTATCTACTGTGGCGGGCGTGTGGTATTTCACACGCCACCTGGGCCGGCATTAATATGCATGAGAGCAATTGGCCGATGGCGCTCCGATTTTAATAAATAATGACACCTCTTGGAGAACTATTTGCTGGATTAAGCCACGGTTATTAGACTCCAATAGCTATTGAACCGGTGGTTTATTCAAAAGGCTGGAGATTGTGTATGTGTATGGTCGTCACGATATCTCGCCTGTGTTGTCCACTCTTTGTTACACAGCTTTCCTGAGACATAACCGTAACAGAGTACCTCAATAATTTCCAAGGAATATATATATATTAAAAATATAGATAGCATACCTAAATGTAACGAATGAAGACATTAAGGCGCGAATGTTTATTTTCACAAATAAATCAAACTACTACTGTCCTTACTGCGATGAAAAAATATTGGGAGGGCTTGGCTCATCAGTGGTGAACCCTCCCAGTGGTTTCGCCAATTTAATCCACCAGACCGCTTCTCAGAGCTCTAATAGCAGAATGATCCAATACAGTATTAGAGCTCTGAGAAGCGGTCTGGTGGATTAAATTGGCGAAACCACTGGGAGGGTTCACCACTGATGAGCCAAGCCCTCCCAATATATTTTTTCATCGCAGTAAGGACAGTAGAAGTTCGTTTTATGTATAAAAGAAACATTCGCGCTTTTAAATCATTTTATTTCATTATATATTATATATATTAAATACCCATTTCTTGATTTCTCAGGAAGCCTCTGGGACCAAATAGAGGTAGTCTGCACCACGCTGACGAGGGCCAACAGCCGGAAACGCATACGTCGTTGACCTTACTTGATTTATCAAGAAATTGGGTTGGCCAAATATCATGGAACAAGTTAAATAAAGGTTTAGTTTATTTTTGTTCCACTAGATAGCGCTCTGCCATCTATAGATGCTCATATGAGCACGGTCAGGATATGCCTTTTATATTTTCAATATATGTAATGTTTAAATCAAAGATACAATTCTTTCATTTGCCTTGTAGAACGAGAGTGGTGTACGCGTGCGCGCATGCTTTAGTGAAAAACACAAACATCCTCGATAAAGAGAGGCGAGTTGCTCCTCGAAATATTGGAACAATAAATTCATTATAAATCCAATATATGCATTTTAAAAAAATATATATATATATATATTAAAAATGAAAAAGGCATATCCTGACCAGGAGCACATTATTTTTAATATCAACACCTGACCTTTTTATTTTTTCTATTGGTTTTCCATATATATATATAGAAGAAATATATGAATATTTGAAACAGATTAATAAATGATATATTCAATAATAGAAATTTATTGATATATAATTTTTAAAATTGAAATTTAAGAAATATTTCTAAAATAAAATGGGTTTCTCCAAAGAAGTCAGAAATAAGGAATAGATCGTTAGAGATATAGTTCAGTGCCCTATCCTCCCATACAAAGTTTGGTGACGTCTCTTTCAATATACACCGGTCATTGCGACCTATGAGTTTTGCTTCAAACAGATTTGATCGATTTTGTCATTGCGTATAATTTTGTGCTTCACATTCAGTATTTGCGTTGATAAAGACTATTCAAAAATACCTCTCAAAAATAGTGAGTCTTATTAGAAAAAAGGTAAACTTCGAAGCATGAATTTTCACCGAGCTAATCTTTTAATGTGTTGGCAGGCCTTAGGAATATACATATTCAAAACTCATATTTACATATTTTAGCGCTATATTTATTATCAAAAAATCTTTTTTGACATTTATTTGCTTTTAACCAACATAAAACGAGCAGGTGTGTAAATAAAGGTAGCTATATTGTTTTATTTTTTGTGAGTTAGTAAATACGTTGAGTCAGCAAATAAGCTAATTTTGTATCTTTAAATTACTTCATTGTTTAACATTATGTAGATTTTGAATGTTTATTTATAAATCCTTGTATCATTTTCATGATTTAATTTTCCTGGTTGATTAAAACTTTAACTACAAAGTTTTTAAAGGAGTTGCCCTATTTCTCTCTCTTAGAAGTAAGTAGACTTATAAACATTTGACGTAGTTTGGTAAGGTCCATTTCTCTAGTCACCGTTGAAGATTTTCTGGCATGTCCATGTCTCTAGTGGCAATGCACACAAGAATCAGCAGAGCGTTTAGATGAAATGAGGAAAGAGACAAGCTCAGCAGGATCTAGTCCAGAAAGTTCAGACAGGCTGTGGACATTCTGACAATTGTCTCCTAGCACCTATATAAGATTGATGAAATAATACTTTTATACAACGAGGCTAGAGAATAATCTCGATCTAAAAATAAGATCAGATGGACAACAGACCTGTTTTTCCAAAGCCAACATCTGGCAATAACTATTACAAAAGCTGTTTTTGTCTCGTGAACAATTGAAATATCATTTCCATTGGCGCCAGTCTCTTTACTTTGTATTTATTATATTAACGCCTAAAAGGTACAAAATTTCTGTCATTTCGTTCGGTGTAACAATTTGAACTTCAAAATAGAAATCATTGAAAATATTGTTGAGATAACTTTTCAAAATTGTTTACATATTTCTTTTTAAATAAAGTACTTTCCTGCTTTTACACTTTGATTCAATCAATAAGGAATCAAAGGTTTATTTTATTTCTCGAGCTTTCGGGCTAACATGCCCTTTAACACGGAGATCCTGAAGTAAACTTATATCCAATTATAACACTTGTGCTAGATAAATAAAATAATTAATATTATTGATTATTTCAAACTATTTCAAAATGGAAAATCAGGAAAATCGGTGAAATACAAAATTCTCTTATAGAGAGGACTCATTTTGAAGAGCAAACACCTTTCTGAACATTGTTTTTATATGACATGATATTTCCCAACCTTCAATAGGATATCATTCCAAGATAGATCAAGATTATCCATATTCTTTGGAAGGTCTCTCGATGGAAGTTCTGCCACAGGGTTTGGCCCACGCCTTACTGCGCAGAGTGCAAAGGCTGACATCGCCCTAGGAACACAAACTTTAGCTCATAACTCAAGGTAACGAAATCTTGAAAACCAACTTTCCGAAGATTTATATTCGGCGGTTCAAGGTTCGACCACATTACCAATAATTAAAATTCAGCTAAAATAAACGTAAATGACATTAAAATATAAATATGCACGCACACACGATCTTAAATTAACTCAAAGCAATAACGCGACATCTATACATATAAAATGAAAGGATTTAAAAGCACGAATGTCTCTTTTATACATAATACAAACTTCTACTGCCCTTACTGCGATGAAAAAATATATTGGGAGGGCTTGGCTCATCAGTGGTGAATCCTCCCAGCGTATTATGTATAAAAGAAACATTCGTGCTTTTAAATCCTTCCCTTTTATATGTATAGATGGCGCGTTATTGCTTTGTGTTAATTTATGCCTAACTGGCCTTGTCTTTATTGTTTGCGGAAGAGCATTGCTCGATGCAAATATTTGAATGTAATTCTACTGCCCTATAAGCTTATGTCCATAGTTTTCTTGAAAACCGTTTCTGAGATTCCTTCCTTCAGTGCTGCGTATATAATCAGAATCGTCCAATACAGTATTAGAGCTCTGAGAAGCGGTCTGGTGGATTATATTGGCGAAACCGCTGGGAGGGTTCACCACTGATGAGCCGAGCCCTCCCAATATATTTTTTCATCGCAGTAAGGGCAGTAGAAGTTTGTATTATGTATAAAAGAAACATTCGTGCTTTTAAATCCTTTCATTTTATATGTATAGATGGCGCGTTATTGCTTTGTGTTAATTTATGCCTAACTGGCCTTGTCTTTATTGTTTGCGGAAGAGCGTTGCTCGATGCAAATATTTGAATGTAATTCTACTGCCCTATAAGCTTATATCCATAGTTTTCTTGAAAACCGTTTCTGAGATTCCTTCCTTCAGTGCTGCGTATATAATCAGAATCGTCCAATACAGTATTAGAGCTCTGAGAAGCGGTCTGGTGGATTAAATTGGCGAAACCGCTGGGAGGGTTCACCACTGATGAGCCGAGCCCTCCCAATATATTTTTTCATCGCAGTAAGGGCAGTAGAAGTTTGTATTATGTATAAAAGAAACATTCGTGCTTTTAAATCCTTCCCTTTTATATGTATAGATGGCGCGTTATTGCTTTGTGTTAATTTATGCCTAACTGGCCTTGTCTTTATTGTTTGCGGAAGAGCATTGCTCGATGCAAATATTTGAATGTAATTCTACTGCCCTATAAGCTTATGTCCATAGTTTTCTTGAAAACCGTTTCTGAGATTCCTTCCTTCAGTGCTGCGTATATAAGCAGAATCGTCCAATACAGTATTAGAGCTCTGAGAAGCGGTCTGGTGGATTAAATTGGCGAAACCGCTGGAAAGGTTCACCACTGATGAGCCAAGCCTTCCCAATATATTTTTTAATCGCAGTAAGGACAGTAGAAGTTTGTATTATGTATAAAAGAAACATTCGTGCTTTTAAATCCTTTCATTTTATACGATCTTAAATCTTTACGTTTATTTAATAAAAAATAATAATAGGAGGCAAAAACTTTATTCTGTGCCCTTGTGAGGTACAACCTGCACTACGCCAACAGGGGCCAAAACAGCCCGAAACGCATACGTAATTGGCTTTACTTCAACTCATTTTTTTTCTCGAAATTTACAGAAATAAAAATATAACATTATATATCATTCAATAGATGGTGCTCAATCATCGGCAAAGTTTAGCTGCATGTTGCTGGTGTAATGAAAAGGCCGAATTTCAGGATAAAATACTTTATACTTTTGTTGGCATGGTGTCATAATAGTTATCACCACCTGTGATTTCTGTACAGGGGTGAGTTATCTTGACGCTTATTTAATAGTAATAAAATATAAATGTCAATGTCTGTTTCCTGTTTCACGATAAACTTAAAACTACTGAAACAATTGGTACCAAATTTTGAATGTCGCTTTTTATAAACCGGGGTAAATCTTTCGGCTACATTTTGATTAGTATTTTTGGCATTTTATTTTTATATGAAGAATTTTTTTTACGCGCAGTAAAAACGAGGCGAAATAACAACACCAGGCCAATTAAACGACCAATCAGTGTTCTGCTTTTTTTTTTTTTTTTCAAGTTGCTTGCGTACTTTTTAAAATATCTTTTTATACGAGTGTTACTTTTTTCACAAAAGTATTCAGTATTGAGAGATAAATTTATATTACTAAGTTACGGTAAGTGCTCACAATGCAATTTTAAAAAACCTTTTCAAAATTAGCGTTACTCTATGTAAATAATGGCTTTCGTAGTTTTTATGAATTTTTGTTCTGAGCTTTTTTTTTTCTCTTTAAAGAAGTCGCAGTCATTAGCAAATATATGTTTTCCTTATTTCCATGGGTTCTTTCATTTTTTACAGAAAAATATTTATATGCCAGTATTTTGGATTAATTTTTTATAGGCCTGATCTTTTTATTTGCTCTTTGTATTTATTCTTACTGAGAAGATGGGCATCGCAGTCAAGATCCATCGGAGTCACTCCTCAACTCAGGCAATTTCAAGGGTTAATGCGCTGGGGCGGGTATCTCGGAGGTTGGGTGTAAAAGCTGTCATCTATTTAAACTATATTGATTTTAAAACAACTAAATGTATTGCGAAAAATAATTGAATCAAATACCCAAATACTTTTATTTTTTTTTTACAATTTTTAAAACTCATTTATATTATACTAGCGGATGTACCCGGCTTCGCCCAGGTTTTTCTCGAGGGAATGTTTGTAGTCTAGTAATAAGAAAATATACTACACCTAAAAACTATCAGAGAAAAGAGAAACCACGGAAGGTGAACAGAAAAATGCTTACAATGGATGTTATGTTTACGATATCAAGTTAAATAAAAACAAAAATTAAATTTGCATATGTTTGTCACTATAAATTTGTATATTTGCTAGGCGAAATTAGAAACATGATAAAACAATTGGGTATTTAAAAACAAATGTAGAAATAAAAGTTGAAGTATAATAAACAATGTTAAATATTAGTTTTAATTATTAATCAAGATTGTGTGTGAATATGTGAGAAAGATGTAATATCGTTGTTGTTTTCTTGGCCGACTGTTTTACATATGGTGTTATCTTAAAATTGCTTGTTTTGAATATTTTTTTGATTGAGATTATTAGCTAGTATGTAAAAAAATTAACTCTGTTGAAATTTAATTTTGTATTTATATATAAATAAAATTAACTCTGTTGATTTTTTGTATTTAATCGATAAGAGCGAAGTTACGCATGTTAATGTTAGGAAATATATTTTGATGTTAAGCAAAACCTGCTCCATCTCGTTTTACATAAATGTTGAAAATTTGGTTGAAATTGATGCATTGTAACGAAAGTTTTTAGTGATGTCCACTTATGAAATTTCCATTTTATTAATATAGATATATAATATAAATTTATATTATAATAACAACTATATTAATTAAATCAAACACCTAAACACTAATATAATACAATTTTTGTTATCACTTATACTTTTTGCCTGTGGTTTATGTGTTACTTCTTGTTGTATTCCAATTGATTACACACAGCGCTCAACGTTAATTATACTTTAATTAACTATAAGGTAAAGGGAATATATATGGTTTAAATAGTAAACATGGGGAGAAAGAAAACAAGACAGCGATGGCGAGACGCCGCTTGCAGAGGGAAGACATAAACAGGAAGTGTGACGTCAGCTCAGCGTTGCCGAAGCCAACCGTCCGCCGCCAGGGATCCAGCAATCTCCTCCCTCGAAGTGACCTCCTATTCATGGATCACTTCGCCGCTTAAGAGTCTCGAACGATGAAGTTCGTGTAAGTTTCTCCCCAGTGGCTTGGTCAAAATGTCCGCTAGGTTTCTTCCACTTGTTTACTTCGGTACTGAGGAGTTCAGTTGAGTTCTGAGCATTTCTCTGGTTCCTTAGGATCATTGGATGAGATCGAGTAGGAGAAGGCTTCACAGTATCTTCATTATGGCTGTCCTCTTCTGTAGGTATCACGTCTTCTTGATCTAATAAAGACACTGGATTCTCTTCAATCTCCCGTTGAGTTCCATAGCTGTAGTGTTCAACTGATGGAAGCACCTCCCGGTTGCTGTCGTTCCTCGATACATCACTCTCTTTGAAGACACAGTCCCGAGATTCCACCACTTTCTTCATCTCAGGAATCCACACTCTGTAGCCACGTCCTCTGAGTGCATATCCAACAAGGTTACCTTTGACAGCTCTCCTTTCGAGTTTGGATTTACGGACTTGTCTTGGAATATGGACAAATACTTGACAGCCAATAGCTCTTAGGTGTTTAAGACTAGGCTTGTTCCCTGTCCACAGTTCATATGGCGTACTTTCACCATTGTGATTGTTGAGAACTCTGTTTCTGACATAGGCTGCGGTGTAAGTCAGCTCCGCCCAGGAAGCCTTTGGCAGACCACTTCCAGATATAGTGCTCCTGACAAGATCTAGGAGTGTCCTATTCATTCTTTCTGCCACACCATTCTGTTGGGGTGTATACGTCATAGTGCGTTCATGAACTATTCCGACGCTCGTGCAGAAAGTGTCCCATTCTTTGGAACAAAATTCCAAGCCATTATCCGTACGTATTCGTTTTAGTTTCCGGCTGGTTTGTTTCTCAGATTCTTGAATCCACTCTTTGACTTTTCCCAGGGTTTCGCCTTTGTTTTTCAGGAAAAATACACTTGTATATCTCGTAGATTCATCAATGATGGTTAAGACGTACTTGGCTCCTCCCCAGCTCAATACGTCAAGTGGACCCATCAAGTCCGCATGCACCAAGTCCAACGGCATGATTTCTTTTTCCTCCTTGTGTGAGTGCTGAAGGAATGGCAGACGGTAAGACTTGCCGATCAAGCAGTCTTCGCACTTTTCTGGCTTTGCCGGGCTGCAGTCTTCGCACTTTTCTGGCTTTGCCGGGCTGCAATCAAGTCCTCTTACGCTTTGGTTCTTGGCCATCTTTTCTATCGTATATGCATTTACATGCATCAGCCTTTTGTGCCAAAGTTCCAGTGTAAGCTCTTCCTTGCATTCAGATGCAAGAGAAACACGATCATTCTGATCTATCGGAGAGGATGGAGTAGTCTGGACGTAGTAAAGTCTACCCAACTTCTTTCCCTCTATCAAGAGTTTACCTTTCATGTCCATAATGTGGCAACCATTCTTTATGAAGACAACTTTTCTACCGTTTTCTATCATTTGGAGTACAGACAGAACACTGTGACGCATATCTGGAACATACAAGGTGTTCTGGGCAACCATTTTGCTGACATCTCCCTTGTGTCCAACAATATTGGCACTGACAGTACCGATACCACATGCTTCTATAGAAGAGCCATTCGCAACAGTGATGGAACTCATATTGCTTGTGCACTCTTTCAGACATGTGAAGTAATCTCTCTTGGGAGTCATATGGTGCGTCGCTCCTGAATCTATGATCCAGGTCTCGGCGGTAGCTCCAAACAAAGTGTTGCACATTGCCGACATATTTACGCCTTTGTTTTGGTCAAACCTCTTTGGTCTTTGTTCATTCTTACCTTTCTTCCTGCATTCCCTTGCATAATGGCCTTTACCTCCACATTTGAAACAAACAACCTTTGCTTTAAATTGTTTTTCTGTTTCAATGGGCTTCGAAGAGGCATTAACGACCATGGCACCCACATCTTTTGGTAGATTTGACGAACGCCTTTCTGCTTCTGCCAACAGCCGTCTTTTAACTGTGGCGGTCGTGAAGTCTGAATCAGGCAAGTTACATATGGTTGAGACAACGGTGTCCCAATCCTCTGGTAATCCACCCAAAAGAACCATAGCCAAATCACCATCATCAATTTTGTCGCCAATTTGGGCCAGTTCGTTTACAATGTGGTTTATCTTCCCCATATACCCTTCCATATTGCTGTGCTGAGTCAACCTTTCGCCGTATAACTGCCTTCTTAGTTGTACGGCTCGATATCTACTATCCTTTGGTGCGTATAATTTTTCCAGTTCCTCCCAGACCTCTTTCGGAGTATTCAAATGTTGAACATGCAATTGTTGTTCATCATTAATCCCGAGGCAAATTTTTGCAAACGCCTTACCCTCCCGTGACAAAAAAAGTTTTGTTGCAACAAGGTCACTAGGGTCAGGCTTTGCCTCTCCTGGATTGATCAAACTCCACAAATCGTTTTCGATTAGAACGAGTTTCATCTGGAAGCTCCAGCTGGAGTAATTAGCACCATTTAATTTTGTAATCGTCGTGTTTGCCATTTTACAAAATATTTGGTAAGTAGAAAAAAAAGGATGTTCCAAGTAATCAAAGGAAATTTTGTTACTCACGTTTTAGGCTTCGCGCTTCTTCAGTCTGACGTTTTAAGTTTGTGCTTCTTCAGTCTGACGTTTTAATCCTTGCGCTTCTTCAGTCTCATAATCTTTGTTGTATTCCAATTGATTACACACAGCGCTCAACGTTAATTATACTTTAATTAACTATAAGGTAAAGGGAATATATATGGTTTAAATAGTAAACATGGGGAGAAAGAAAACAAGACAGCGATGGCGAGACGCCGCTTGCAGAGGGAAGACATAAACAGGAAGTGTGACGTCAGCTCAGCGTTGCCGAAGCCAACCGTCCACCGCCAGGGATCCAGCACTTCTGTATCGCTATTCTATGGCACTTCTACTATTTATTATTGATGTACTTTCAGTATGAAGGAAATTGCACTCGGGCGAAGCCGGGTCATTCGTCTAATGTATAATATAATGAAAGGGCACGTCCTCTCTGACCGTGTGACTGTATGTTGCTCTCATTATATTATACTATTAATATGATTCATTATCGCGCCATCTGTTATAAGAAATTTGAACTATTCATGACGTGTATGATTATTTTGAAAATTAATCAATTTTCCACTGCCCTTACTGCAATATATGCCGGGCCAACCTGTGTTGCTTCTACAGACCTACAACAGATACCTCAGATCTTAGAATGTATGTCGGAACAACCCAAGTTGTTTCCACAGAACAATACAGACCACATATTCTAAATTGTCTGTCTAATATCTCCTCTGAACAGTTGAAAATAAACACCTCAATTGCAGTAAGGGCAGTAGAAAATTGATTTATTTTTAAAAGAATCAAATGCGTCAAAAATAGTTCAAATTTCCTATATTATGTAATATTGCTCGGATCCTTTTATTCCTTTTCTTTTATAATTCTAAATTCTTTTAAAGCATGCAATATATTGCTTAAGTACGGTATATTCAGCCTTACATATACTTTTTACGAAATCAAAGTATGTGATGGAGCTTCCCTTGTTGGACCTTCAACGTTCAAACTGCAAAACGCTAATGAGGACCAAAATCGCGATGATTCTTGATAGTACGAAGGTGTGTTCAAAAGGTATCGCGACTTTTGTGTTTTTCAAAAATTATTTATTTATTCATGAATACCTATTTTGTCCCCTTCAAAGTAATCCCCATGAGATATTATACACTTGTGCCAACGGTTTTTCCAATCTTCGAAGCACTTCAAAAAATAATTTTTTAAAATCTTTTTCAGCTCCTCCTTCGATGCCGTCTTTATCTCGTCAAGCGTAGCGTCCTTTCATGGGCCTCTTCAGTTTAGGGAACAAGAAAAAGTCACAGGGGGCCAGATCTGGGGAATACGGTGGCTGCGGCATCATTAGTGTGTTGTTTTTGGCCTAAAAGTCGCGCACAAGCAACGATGTGTGAGCAGGGGCTTATCGTGGTGCAAAAGCCAATTTTTGTTCTTCCACAAATCCGGGCGTTTCTGGCGGATTGCTTCGCGCGAATTGCACTTATCTTGCAGGTAATATTCCTTATTGACCGTTCTACCCTGTGGCAAGAACTCATGATGCACCACGCCCCTGCAATCGAAGAAAACTGTCAGCAAAACTTTCACATTCGACCGAACTTGGCGCGCTTTTTTCGGTCTTGGTTCGTGCTTCCATTGAGATGATGGAGCTTTGGTTTCCACGTCATAACCATAAACCCACGCTTCGTCACCAGTTATGACCCTCTGGAGCAAATTTGGGTCGTCGCTGACAGAGTCCAACATCTCATTAGCAATGTTCATGCGATGCTGTTTTTGGTCGCAATTGAGCAATTTTGGTACGAATTTCGCGGCGACCCGTCTCATGTCCAAATCATTGATAAAAATCGAATGTCACGAGCCAATCGATATGTTTAGGTCCTCAGCAACTTCTCTAACGGTGATTCGACGATTGGCCAATATCAATTTCTCCACTTCATTAAATTTTTTGTCTGTTGTTGAAGTGCTCGGGCGTCCGGCACGCTCTTCGTCCTTCACATCTTCACGGCCGTCAGAGAACATTTTGTACCACCAATAAACGTTGCTTCGGTCCAAGGTAGCTTCTCCGTATGCCACAGTCAACATTCGGAATGCATTCGCGCACTTAATTTCGTTTTTCACACAAAATTTGATACAGGTTCTTTGATCCATTTTTTTTTTAATAGGTAAAAATCGAAGACGATCCAAAACACCTGCAAGCAAAGCAGCTGTCAACAATTAAGTGAACATTTAAAATGGCCGAGCTTGTCGGCATAAGTGAGAGACATGAGTACCAACATAAAGCCACAAAAAGATCGAAATTCGAATATACGTAACCCGCGAAATTCAAAAGTCGCGATACTTTCTGAACACCAACTCTTAAAAATAAAAGGTTAGCGTATGTTTGATCTATTTTTCAAAGGATAGCAATAAATCATATGAAAAATTAATTTGCTCGATTAGTCGTTTCATTATAACATACTATATCGCTCATACATATCCTTTTCTTCTTTCCTCTATTTATAAACTATTTTAAACCCTTTTAAATCAAAATCCATATTGAAATATATTTAAGGTGAAATAATATATTGTTTTGATTTTTGCATATACATATTTTTAAATATGAGTTAGGGGGTCGGTTAAAAGATGGTCTAAACCTTTGGTTTTCGACCGCTACGAACCAGGTTCGATTCCCGCATTGGGCACTTCTTCTAATTAAAAAACAAAGAAAAATGCTCTAAAATGCCCCCCCCCCCCCCCCATTTTTGCAACGGGGCTCTGGCACCTTTGTAAGCGCAAAGTCGAACTGCGTTTTACATGTGTAGACATGTGATACACTTACAGTAGAAGCAGTCGCCTACTTCTACTTAACATGATTATCATGACCTGTACCACGTGTACTAGGGATAAGAAAAAAAGATATAAGTTAAACGATACTATTTTTATACTAATTATAATTAGTGAAAGATCAGTGCGAGGGTGGACGGAAGATGGTAGCGCAGGCAAGGTAAGGAAGAGTGTGGGTCGAGGAACCTGATTTATTCCTGCCTACTCCAACAATAGCAACAAAGTGAAAACATCAAAAGTAATTAATCTTCAATAAGATGATAGATGGCCTTTGTTAAACATTTTTGTTTTCCCTAATTGATACGTAATAAATTTGGTAAAAAGTTTGGGTAAAAAGTTGGAGGAAATTAATGACTCTCGGGACGGGATGGATGGCTTGCCCGAGTTCTGCATCTTATTTCAGGGCATATTGATTTTAGGATAGTTCAGAACTAGTTGGTTCAGTACTAATTGTGATTTTAGGTCAGTTCAGGCAGCATAGGTTCAGTACTAGTTTTGATTTTGGGTCTGTAGAGAAATTATAGGTTCAGTGCTAGTTGTGATTTTAGGTCAGTTCAGGAAGCATAGGTTAAGTACTAGTTGTGATTTTGGGTCAGTTCAGACGACATGGGTTCAGAACTAGTTTTGATTTCGGTTCTTTGGAGACAGCATAAGGTTCAGTACTACTTGTGATTTTAGGTCAGTTCAGACAGCATAGATTCAGTACTAGCTGCGATTTTGGGTCAGTTCAAGCTGCATAGGTTTAGTACTAGTTGTGATTTTGGTTATGAAGAGACAGCATAGATCAGTACTAGTTGGGATTTTAGGTCAGTTCAGGCAGCATAGATTCAGACTAGTTGTGATATAGGGTATGTAGAGACAGCATTGGTTCAGTACTAGTTGTGATTTTGAGTGTATAGAGACAGCATAGTTCAGTACTACTTGCGATTTTAGGTCAGTTCAGGCAGCATAGGTTCAGTACTAGTTGTGATATTGGATCTGTAGAAACAGCATAGGTTCTGTGCTAGTTGCGATATTTAGTCAGTTCAGTCAGCATAGGTTCAGTACTAGTTGTGATATTGGGTCTGCAGAGACAGCATAGGTTTAGTACTAGTTGTGATTTTTGGTCAGTTCAGGTAGCATAGATTCAGTACTAGCTGCGATTTTGGGTCAGCTCAGACAGCATAGGTTCAGTACTAGTTGTGATTTTAGGTCATTTCAGGCAGCAGAGGGTCAGAACTAGTTGTGATTATAGGTCATTTCAGGCAACATAGGTTCTTTGCTAGTTGTGATTTTGGGTCAGTTCAGGCAGCATAGGTTCAGTTCTAGTTGTGATTTTAGGTCATTTCAGACAGCATAGGTTCTTTGCTAATTGAGATTTTGGTTCAGTTCAGACAGCATAGGTTCAGTACTAGTTGTAATTTTAGGTCAGTTCTGGCAGCATAGATTCAGTACTAGTTGTGATTTTAGGTCAGTTCAGATAGCATAGCAATCCTATATTATCTGCATTGGCTAATATCTTCATGGAAAAAAATGATAAATTAATCGTTGAATCTACACAAATACAAATATTAATATGGAAACGCTACATTGATGATGTATTATGCATCACAAAAATGGATGTTTCCATAATTCTAAATTTTAAAAATAGTCTCAGACCCTTTCTGAAATTCACTTATGAATTGGATGTAAATAGGTATTTACCATTTTTGGAATTAAAACTGAACAGAAATCAAAATAAAATTAAAACAAAAAATCACCGCAAACCATCCCAGAATTCAAATTCTTTTGATCCTATCTGTCATAAAATTGCGGTAGTTAAAACACCTTTAAAGAGGTTGGCTACACACTTTACAAATATAAATTATGAAAAGGGTAAAAGAGAAAAACGATTTCAAGAACTAGAAAGTAATAATTATCCTAAACATTTCATCAGAAATCAATTTTATATACCAAAATTTCCATCCTCGAACAATAGACAGGTCTTAACCCCGAACATATTTTGTTTCTTACCTTATAGCTATGGATGTGAAAGAATAGCCAGAAGTTAAAAAAACATAATATAACAACAATATATCAACTCAACCAAAATTTAGGAAACATCTTCCGTCACCCCGACACAAAACAAATTTATAAGCTAGAAGATAGAATCAATGTAATTTATAAAATACCATGTAAATCCTGCCATAGGAGAAACCAGCAAATCTTTATCAGAAAGAATCAACCAACACAAATCTGCACTAAAGCACCATAGTCCGACATTCTTACTGATAGATAACGCATTCAACAATAGTCACACTCCAGACTTCGATCACACATCTATAATATATCAAAATATCAAAGAAAAACATTACCGAATATTTTTAGAAAGCTGGAGCTCATTAGAAAATAAAAATAGTATAAATAGAAAATTTGACTTACCAAATGTATATACTCAATTTAGAACCTCTTAAATTGATTATGTTATTTATTTATTTATTTATTTATTTTGTGTAATTTTCAATTTTGGATATTTATTATTATTATTATTTATTTATTTTATTTCACACAGTTTTTTATTTTTTTATGGTCTTTTATTTTTATTTCTTTAATTAATTTGAAATATCTTAATTATCAATATTCATTTATATATATATATATCACACTGTTTTTCTTTTGATTATATTTAGTTTGTTTGGAATGTATATATTAGATGGTTTGTCTCCCAATAATCTTGTAAGACGTCCGTGGCTCACCTGAAGCACGCGACCTGCTGTGTGCTTCATAACAAAAAACTTCGTAAAAGATGGACGATTGGCCCATCTAAATATAGGATTAATAAAAAAATCTTATGAGAATCCTAATAAGCCCTATTCAAAAAAAATATATTATGGATTGCTCTATATATATATTCAGAAACATTTACATATTGTAAAAAATTAAATTCAAATGATGATTTACAAATATAATACTGCTATTATGAGAAGATTTAATATTCAAAGATATTGCTCTTTTATTAATAGATGAATTTATAATTTTTTAACTCAATGTGAAAATAAAAGAATTAGGAAGGCTTTTTTCATCAATGGTGAACATTCCCTAGCAATCCCAGAACGCAACAACCATTGTATCTTAATTCTGCTTATATAATCTTTCCTTGATGGTTGATTTGTTGTGATTGTGTTTAACGGAACTATGGAAAGATGCTTCGGTGATTGTAGAAATTCACACATATTTTAGTTTAGAGCACAGTTCCTCAGCAGGAAGGCCAAGAAACCAAATACAAAAGCTTGCTAAGGAAACATTACTAAACAATATATATAGCGATCTCTGTAGGTAGAGAGTTGAAATATTCTAAAACATTGCTCTTTTTATTTTCAATTAGTTTTTAAAATTAATTTTATTAATTTTTAATAATTTAAATATCCTCATAATATGAATACATAACGATAAATCATAAATGATACATTAGCGTTCCATCTGTTATGAAAATTCGAATCTATTATAGACACGTATGATTCTTTTAAAAACTAAACAATATCTACTGCCCTAGTAGAGATTTCACTCAGAACTGTTTGTAAACGGAATTGTTTAATTTTTAAACGAACCATACGCGTCTATAATAGTTTCGAATCCTCATAATGTATTTTTCGAAGTGTTCCATTTGACATAAAGGGAACATTTCTCTTTAAAAATGTATCGAAAATTGAATTTTAATAAGTAAATCAGCAAACCAATCATACTATACAGGGGTTACTTCTTGTTCTAAATTTCCAAATATAATTTTTCAATTATTCATTGAGGAAATATTTATAATTGACGAATAAATACTTCATATTGATGCATTTTTGAAAGGAGAGGTGCCATTTATTGCACATCTATCCTTTTTAATGTATTTTAAGAATATATAAAATTCTGAGAGAATAATTACAAAAACAAAAAGAAGACTCAGAACGAAGGCTATAAAGGAATTACAATATATCCAGATGGCACAAGAACCTACAGGGCATGCAAAAGCTGTCTCGGTGTGGAACTAACACATACCCACATATTCACATGCCCAGCAATGGCCGCAGTCTTTCAGAAAATTGACTTGGAACAGCAGCTTCACACACCCAAGATAGTGGACATTGTAACTGCTGTGATAGAAATGCACTTTATTGGACACAACAACAACAACATTACAAGGTATGTCCCATAAGTTCCCGGACTGGGTCCATAAAAAAAGGTAAGATATTTTTTAAAAAATTATTAAAACTTTTCAAAGTAATCCCCCCTTGCTTCAACGCACCAGCGCCATCGTTTCTCCCAATTGTCGAAACAGTTTTCATAGGCCTCTTTTGGAATGCTCTTCAGTGCTAACAGCGATTTTTCTATTAAGTCATCCCTGGTGTCAAAATGTCTTCCTTTTAGAACTGCTTTAAGTTTGGGGAACAGGAAAAAGTAATTTGGTGCGATGTCTGGGGAATAGGGTGGTTGAGGTAGGATTTGTGTCCCGTTTTTCGCCAAAAAAACCGTCACCAAGTGCGCTGTGTGAGGGCGGGCATTGTCATGGTGTAGGTTCCAGTCACCATTAGTCCATTTTTCTGGCCTTTTTTTTTCAAATCGCTTCCCTTAGACGGCGAATAATGCCCAAATACATTTCCTTAATAACTGTTTGGCCTGCAGGAAGATACTCGTGATGAACAATGCCCTTGTTATCAAAAAAAAAAAAAAAGCGAGCAGCAACACTTTGTTTCTGGATTTCAATATCCTGGATTTTTTGGGTCTAAGCTCACCCTAACCTCCCCACTCGGCAGATTGACGCTTGGTTTCAGGGTCACAGCAATAGACCCATGTCTCTTCGCCTGTGATTATCTTGTCTTTCCATTCCGGATACGTTCTTGTCATTTGCAACATGTCCTCACACAGGTTGCAAGCCTACACAGTTTTTGCTCATTAGTGAGGAATCTTGGGATGAATTTTGCAGGAGTCTTTTTGAGCTTCAAATCTTCGGTTACGATCCTTCCAATCGTTTTTAGAGATGCCTGTGTCTTTCTCTAGCTCCAGCAAAGTGGTTCGAGGATTTTCTTTTAACAAATCGGTGATTTTTCGCACATTTTCATCAGTCCTTTGAAAATTTGGGCGTCCTTGCCGAGGATCATCTTCAATAGAAATTCTGCCAGCTTTAAATCTAGAATGCCATACAAAAACAGTTGTTCTCTTTGGAGCGTCATTGGGGAATTCTTTATTAAGCATTTCAAAAGTTTCGGTTGCTGATATTTGAAGTTTCACACAAAATTCTATGCAAATCCTCTGCTTCAATTTTTGTTCCATCGTAAAATCGCCGCTGCGCTAGGTGTGACCTTCAAATAAATTAGAATGACCTTGGCGCGCGCGCATGTACCGCCTCGATATTGGTACCACCGTGTTGCCAGATATTTTTTCTATAATAAACAGTCAAATTATTTACATTTTTCATTAATTCATTTTTTATGGACCCAGTCCGGGAACTTATGGGACATACCTTGTATATAAAATATGTTTATAATAGATATATGAATGGCCTGCTTATCTAAAAGACACTTCCTCTCAATAATTGAAATTCTGGATTATTCACAAATTGTTTGTCTGCTTTAAATTCGAACAACAGTTCAGAGCAACTGCAACATTCGAAAATTGCGGGAAACCAAGCGCTCTCTATACAACAATAATTAGATGCCAGTGTTTCTAAACTCTTAAATTAAAAATTCTCCATACTTTGAAGAGAGAATAAGAAAATTAATTAAATTTCGCAGAATCATTAAATAATGAGGATTATACGAGATTATCATAAAATTTCCCGCTCCCTCCCGTCTCATTTCTTCATCTTCGCATTTCCATATTTATGAAGGTTGGATGGATCTATGTTGCCTTCTTTATAGGAAATCTGCGCCTTTCTATATAACTAAATGTTCACATACAGCTATTTCTTTGCCTAAACTTAACTAATAAAATATATATATATATATAGATGGAAAATTTGCCGGGAGGAAATTAATCCATGGAAGCAATGGTCGCCTCTCCCGTCAAAATTAACGTCAGAATCTGACGCCATCTATTGACCGTCGCCGCAACTAGCGGCATCGGGTCGGTGACAAAGCCGCAACACCAACCTTGGCAAACTGATAAGCGTCCACCTAGAGACCATGGTTTCGGGCTAATGGCCCTCGTCAGTCTAGGGCGGACTTTATTCTCTAGGTGGACGCTTATCAGTTTGCCAAGGTTGGTGTTGCGGCTTTGTCACCGACCCGATGCCGCTAGTTGCGGCGACGGTCAATAGATGGCGTCAGATTCTGACGTTAATTTTGACGGGAGAGGCGACCATTGCTTCCATGGATTAATTTCCTCCCGGCAAATTTTCCATCTATGTTTTGCCAATAGATTTGGCCCAGCCACATTGCCAGCAAAACACCTCTTTGGTAGATTGTGAGGATTCCATTAGATCCCGTGTGGATCTCATGGAATAAAGTCCGCCCTAGACTGACGAGGGCCATTAGCCCGAAACCATGGTCTCTAGGTGGACGCTTATCAGTTTGCCAAGGTTGGTGGTGCGGCTTTGTCACCGACCCGATGCCGCTAGTTGCGGCGACGGTCAATAGATGGCGTCAGATTCTGACGTTAATTTTGACGGGAGAGGCGACCATTGCTTCCATATATATATATAATAATATGTTGAAAGTTCTGGTTGACTCTTGTAGTACCTCGTCGACACTCGCTATAAGCTGTGGCAACCGAGGGTCAAACCTGTAGTAACCGAGAGGGACAGTCAGGGCGTGGAGAGTTTTCCAGTACCTCTCTGCACCTTGTAGGACCTTTAACAGTTCTCACAAAGTACAGGCAGTCGTGGTCGAGGCAGAGTGGAAAAGCTTGGGAATGTCCACACACACAAAAAACGAAGCGACACAGTTGTAGAAGGAAAGTTCCTTGAATAGATAAAAAGCGAGCCAAGAGCAAGATGGAGATAGTAGATTTCTTACTGTTTTACATGGTCGAGGAGTTGGTGACAACCGGCGACGCGCTGATGGTGACGACTACTGTAACTGACTGGCTGTTGCTAAGCGGGGTCCTATTTATACAACTCTTTGGACCAGGAAGGGGACCAGGAAGTATTGTCTTACTGCACGTGTCGTTAATCGACACTGGCACCGGTCTGTCGGCTTCCAATCTATCTTTAGAAGTTACTTTGTGATTCTCTCAATCTTGCTTTTAACTCAGTTTTTAATCTATTATATAGTTTTATTTATTCATCCTCAGTACATTACATATGGTGATGCAAGGACACATGTCAATTATGCGTATAATTATTTATAGATATGTTTCTATATACAACACAATCTTGTTATAAGTATTATATAATATAGGATTGTTGGTTTAAATTATCATATATATATATGTAATAATAGGTTGGGGTTTGGTAAGCCTGTTGTAGAACCTCGTCGACTCTCGCTATAAGTTGTGGCAACCGAGGGTCTAAAACAGGCTTACCAAACCCCAACCTATTATTACAGAGAGTCGACAGGATTTTTACCTTCTTCGTTGTGGTCTCCTTCGTTGTGGTTATCCTGTCGACTCTCTGTAATAATAGGTTGGGGTTTGGTAAGCCTGTTTTAGACCCTCGGTTGCCACAACTTATAGCGAGAGTCGACGAGGTTCTACAACAGGCTTACCAAACCCCAACCTATTATTACAGAGAAATTCCTTGAATAGATAAAAAGCGAGCCAAGAGCAAAGATGGAGATAGAAGATTCCTTACTGTTTTACATGGTCGATGAGTTGGTCCCTGGTGGAGACGATAAGGGGTGAAGCTGACCGGAAGACTCACTGGAACTGAACTGACTGGCTGTTGCTACGCGGGCGTTTTTATACTACGCCTCCGACCAAGAGAATTGTGTCATGCACGTGTCACACGTGTCTCTGTTACTCGAGAATGGCGCCTGGCTGTCGGCTTCCAATCTATCTTTAGAAGTTACTTTGTAAATCTCTCAATCTTGCTTTTAACTTAGTTTTTAATCTATTATATAGTTTTATTTATTCATCCTCAGTACATTACATTTGGTGATGCAAGGAGACATGTCAATTATGCATATAATTAGTTATAGTTTATAATTAGTTCTATATACAACATGACAATCTTGTTATACGTATTACATAATATAGGGTTATTGGTTTAAATTATCATATATATTTAAATATATATATATTAAAAATGGCATATCCTGACCAGGATCACATGTGCTTTACAGAAGGCAGAGCGCCATCTGGTGGAACAGAAATCAACTAAACATTGATTTAGCCTGTTCCCTGATATTTGGCCAACCCAATTTCTTGATAAATCAAGAAAAGCCATCCACGAACGCGTTTCGCGCTTTTGGCGCTCATCAGCGTGGAGTAGGCTGAACAATTGCGACCAAAAAATATTTTTTGATCCCAATGGCTTCCTGAAAAACCAAGAAATGGGTATTTAAGGCCAAACTTGCGTAAATACGCTTAGCACATTAAAAAACGAAAGAAAAAATAAAAGATAAAAATATCAGGTGTTGAAATCAATATTAAAAATGGCATATCCTGACCAGGATCACATGTGCTTTACAGAAGGCAGAGCGCCATCTGGTGGAACAGAAATCAACTAAACATTGATTCAGCCTGTTCCCTGATATTTGGCCAACCCAATTTCTTGATAAATCAAGAAAAGCCATCCACGAACGCGTTTCGCGCTTTTGGCGCTCGTCAGCGTGGAGTAGGCTGAACCATTTCGACCAAAAAATATTTTTTGATCCCAATGGCTTCCTGAAAAACCAAGAAATGGGTATGCCATTTTTAATATTGATTTCAACACCTGATCTTTTTATCTTTTATTTTTTTATTTCGTTTTTTAATGTGCTAAGCGTATTTACGCAAGTTTGGCCTTAAATACCCATTTCTTGGTTTTTCAGGAAGCCATTGGGATCAAAAAATATTTTTTGGTCGCAATGGTTCAGCCTACTCCACGCTGACGAGCGCCAAAAGCGCGAAACGCGTTCGTGGATGGCTTTTCTTGATTTATCAAGAAATTGGGTTGGCCAAATTTCAGGGAACAGGCTAAATCAATGTTTAGTTGATTTCTGTTCCACCAGATGGCGCTCTGCCTTCTGTAAAGCACATGTGCTCCTGATCATGATATGCCATTTTTAATATTGATTTCAACACCTGATCTTTTTATCTTTTATTTTTTTCTTTCGTTTTTTAATATATATATATATATATATAAACAGTAAAACCTCTATGAGAGGACACTCACGCTAGAAGACACCTCTCAACAAAGGACAGTTTCCTTTGTCAAATTTTTACTATTTAGTAGATCTCCGGTAAGAGGACACCTCTCCCTAAAGGACACTATGGCTATGCAACTAGGTGTCCTTAATAAGGAGGTTCTACTGTGTATAAATATGTGTACTGAGAACAAAAAAGGCATATCCTAACCGCTCGCATCGGCATTTTAGATGGCAGAGCGCGCCATCTAGTGAAACCTAAATCAACCAAACGTTTACGCGTTCGTGGGTTAATTTTCTCGATTCATCAAGATATTGGGTTGGCCTAATATCATGGAACAAGATAAATCACAGTTTAGTTGATATTTTACCACTAGGTGGCGTTCTGCCATCTAAAATTCTCATGTGAGCAGAAACAATCCAAAATATGTGCCTTTTATTACTTAAGAAAATAGGTTAAACCAATTTCTTCAATCAGCAAACTAAAGATGGGGGTGGATTGGCTCATCAGTGGTAAACCTTTCCTACGGCTATATATCAGACGACTTGAAATTATTGCACTGTTCTTATATTCTCTGTGTTTGAATGCTATTTCTTTGTGATCATGTTTCAAAGAATAAACTTCAGAGATGGTATTTTTGTAGATATCTTTCAAACAGTTTTGATTCAAAATATCTCTCCAGTTTAAAGATAAAAAATCACAATGAATTTATGTAATAAAATTTACATAAAGAACATTAGTTTCATTATGCAATTGGAATTGGTGGTTATGTGATCAGATGAAACTCTTCAAACTTTAACACTTCATACATATTAGGATAGACTTTATATCGGAAGTATTAGTGCAATAAATTAGGGACATTTTGAAATTCAATAAAAATGGGATAAACTCCTTTTTTTTTAACCACTTGAAAAGCAATGCATTATACATGTATGTCTTTTATCTTTATAAATAAAAAATAAATGTTTTTGTGATGTGTTTCCCCAAATTTTACCTATCCTTATAAAACTTTGATGTGACATAGAGATAGGTCTGGAAGAGAATTCATAGTTTTGAGCTCGCATTATGCAAATTAGTCTGATAAAAGGCTAATTTGCATATTTTGGGGTCGTAAAATGGATATTAAGATAATAAATTTATGAATCTTCTCATTACTATTGCTAAAATAATAACGAAAACTATTCAAATAGTAATTATGGTTATATATAGGCCGGAATTCACTTGATCAGTAGCCGGGTCATTTGACTAATAGGCAAATGTAAAGGCTTCCATGCTATCCAGCGCCCCGTGGATACCCCGGGTATCTCCTGAAAAACCTCGTTTGCTGGTGTGGTTGATATTTTAACAAAAAATTAATAACTGCAGAATCAAGATTTTCTATGAATCGACATTTTATTCATTATCTAAGAATCTCAACCAATATCAGCGCAGAGATCAAAATAAAGATATCCATAGAAAATATTTTAGGAAGTGAAGTTGTTACGAAATTTCCAAAATAAATTAAAATTATGCGGTTTGCTACAAGGCCGAAGAATCCTAAACACATACACTCTAATCCTTTATAAAGGTACTAGACGAATGGCCCGGGCAACGCCCGGGTTTTACCCGAGTGCGAATATATTTTAAAAACGTTGTCTTGGGTGGTCGCTATAGACAGGGTGGTCTGTATAGACAGGTGTATGTATCACACAGCCGATAACAGGGTTGTCTAGAGTGGCCGCTATAGACAGGGTGGTCTGTATAGACAGGTGTATGTATCACACAGCCGATAACAGGGTTGTCTAGAGTGGCCGCTATAGACAGGGTGGTCTGTATAGACAGGTGTATGTATCACACTGCTGATAACAGGGTTGCCTAAGGTGACCGCTATAGACAGGGTGGTCTGTATAGACAGGTGAATGTAACACACTAATGATAACAGGGTTGCCTAAGGTGACCGCTATAGACAGGGTAGTCTGTATAGACAGGTGGATGTATCACACAGCCGATAACAGGGTTGTCTAGAGTGGCCGCTATAGACAGGGTGGTCTGTATAGACAGGTGTATGTATCACACTGCTGATAACAGGGTTGCCTAAGGTGACCGCTATAGACAGGGTGGTCTGTATAGACAGGTGAATGTAACACACTAATGATAACAGGGTTGCCTAAGGTGACCGCTATAGACAGGGTAGTCTGTATAGACAGGTGGATGTATCACACAGCTGATAACAGGGTTGTCTAGAGTGGCCGCTATAGACAGGTGTATGTATCACACAGCTGATAACAGGGTTTTCTAGAATGGCCGCTATATACAGGGTGGTCTGTATAGACAGGTGGATGTAACACACTGCTGATTACAGGGTTGCCTAAGGTGACCGCTATAGGCAGGGTGGTCTGTATAGACAGGTGGATGTATCACACAGCTGATAACAGGGTTGTCTAGAGTGGCCGCTATAGACAGGTGTATGTATCACACAGCTGATAACAGGGTTTTCTAGAATGGCCGCTATATACAGGGTGGTCTGTATAGACAGGTGGATGTAACACACTGCTGATTACAGGGTTGCCTAAGGTGACCGCTATAGGCAGGGTGGTCTGTATAGACAGGTGGATGTATCACACAGCTGATAACAGGGTTGTCTAGAGTGGCCGCTATAGACAGGTGTATGTATCACACAGCTGATAACAGGGTTTTCTAGAATGGCCGCTATATACAGGGTGGTCTGTATAGACAGGTGGATGTAACACACTGCTGATTATAGGGTTGCCTAAAGTGTCCGCTATAGACAGGGTGGTCTGTATAGACAGGTGGATGTAACACACTGCTGATAACAGGGTTGTCTAGAATGGCCGCTATAGACAGGTGTATGTATCACACAGCTGATAACAGGGTTGTCTAGAGGGGGGCAGGGAGGACACGTGTTCGCCGGCGGCAGCCAATGGGCGCGCATTCTATCCGTGAGCTTCAGAATAAGGCAATTATATAAGTAGATTCTTCATCCGAGAAAATGTTTCAATCATAAAATTACTTTTACATATAAGCTTTCGTTTGAAAATATTTAGAAATAAAAGTTTACGTGATGGTGGTGTCTTGTCCACGGAGCAGATCAGATCGGTCCATGCACCCTGATCACAATACCGGCCAACTGAGGTACCTTGTCCGTATGCATGTCCTCTTCTGGATTGATGTCTGCCATATAGAAGTCTGTAATGAAGGCCGGGCAACTTGTTGCTCCATGGAAAGGGGAGGGGGTTGTCCTTGCCCCGTTAGTCAGCCATATTTCAGAGTTCCCTGTAGGCCTTCACGGTTACCGTAGCTGCTTAGGGGCTCACGAAGTCCTCACTGTACGTTTACGTGATATTTTTACCGATAGGTGGCAGTAGTCAGCAGCAACATGCAGTCACATAATAAAGATGTTACGGCGCTTTTCAGCCGTAGATGTTTGCGTAAGGTTTTTAATAAAACAATGTGAGTTCCTTGTGGATACAGCTTAGTACGGTATTTTTACTCCAAGCCCTTTTCTAAACTAAAGTGATAGCGGCCCGAGACGCCCGCAGACGTAACCTCAGGAGCTCTCTCGGATAGCTTGTTTTACAGAGAGGAGGGAAGTATCCATTTCACAATTATATTGTGTGCCACCCATGTTTATCCACTCATATTTTATATTTTCCTTTTTATAATGTAGATGTGTTCACACGCACATTTCCCTGAACTACATTTTTATCGAATCATCTCGAAACATCGATGCATCTTTAACATAGCTGACAAGATCTTTTGAACTCTTTCATTAGGAACGACACTAATGTTGTGCCCATATTATTTAAGCAAATATCACAAAAATATCTTCGGATGAACACCGGCAAATCCAATACTTGAAGAAGCTACGAACTTCTCTGCAGGAGTGGTCAAACCAAAAACAAAGCCGAGGCATATCTCATAAAGAGACTAGTTCAAATGAAAAATAGCTTTGATTTTTAAATAGACATCAAAATCCTGTTGGTTCTAGGTTCTGTTTAACAGAAGTTGTTCTACATTATTTTAACATAAAAGTAATAACTGCAGAATCAAGATTTTCTATGAATCGACATTTTATTCATTATCTAACAATCTCAACCAATATCAGCGCAGAGATCAAAATAAAGATATCCATAGAAAATATTTTAGGAAGTGAAGTTGTTACGAAATTTCCAAAATAAATTAAAATTATACGGTATGCTACAAGACCGAAGAATCCTAAACACATATACTCTAATCCTTTTCTTTCTAAAATTGGTTGTCTA
Source organism: Cordylochernes scorpioides (assembly GCA_030710605.1). Lineage (NCBI taxonomy): Eukaryota > Metazoa > Arthropoda > Arachnida > Pseudoscorpiones > Chernetidae > Cordylochernes > Cordylochernes scorpioides. Next base: position 38,269,855 of record CP092883.1, read on the forward strand.
TTTTCACAATATATATATATATATAATTTAAAATAATAACTAAATATATTATATGGATTCTATTCCTATATTTGTTTTCTGAAATATAACCGTGCGCGAGGCGAAATATTTGTTGCATATATTTACATTTTATTAATCTCAATTAGGCGCGATATTGAAATATGTATTTGCGCCTATTTCAGAGGAGACAAACAAAACAACAAACAAATTAGAATATAGAATTAAATATTTATAAATTTACATGTATTATTCGACAGAGTCCATAAAATATATATAAACAAAGTGGTAGCTGTAAGAGAGTTAAATGATTTAGATCAGGGAACAAACGATTTCTTACTTCTGAAAGTTCGGACAGTCGTAGGTAAGGTAAAGAGCAGTTTATTCAGTTTCTCCGCAGGAATAATCTGGTCTTTCTGATAGGCCTATATCATGTAAGCATTTATAGATAAAGGGTTGATAAGACAGAGGATCGATAAGGTAAAGGTGCAGTCGTGATAAGAAAAATATAATTATTTACCGTCAAGTAGCTTTTATTTTCAATTACTAGAGGAAAGATTACACATTAGTTATTTTCACATTATATTGAATTTATAAATTTAATCCTATATTAGTGATTTAAAAGGATAGATATGTTAACTACGCATATTTACAACAAAACTATACAACAAATTCTATACAACAAAACTGAAAGTCTTTATAAAAACGATGATAACAAATGTAAAATTATCAATGAATAAAATAAAATATATATATTTTTAAAATATAGGAATATTTGAGTTTTTTGATTATATAATATTTCCCACCCGTGAAAAAGATTTTTAAAAATTAAAATTTTAAAATAAAATTGGTAATTAAAAATAATTAATTAAACGAAATCAATAAATCTATAGAAATAATTAAAAATGAAACAATAAAAATCAATATCCACATTTTTTAAAAAAAAAAGAAAGTTTGTTTAAAAATAATTTATAAAATTATGAAATTATAATAAAAGTTTATATAATACGTATTAATCGACGATTCATACCAAAAATGGATATGAAGCAAAAAAGGTATTTAAAATTGAGTAATTATGACATTATGCTAGTTACACTTCAAAATATCAAAAAGCAGTAGAAAATGTTATTTTTACAAATATATAATTCAAAAATAAAGTGTTTCTGATATATTAACATTTAAATATATGTGAGGTAATATACAAAGGTATTTCTTAATGAGATGGTTGAGTAATGAAATGCTAATAGAGGAGTGTGGAGTGACATTAAGTTATTTGTGAAGGCTTAAGAATTGGTGCTGATATTTGTTCTACATTGTCCATGTCCAAAATATGGCCTTCCTGTAAAAAACAGAGTTTATCATCAATATCTATTAACTTTGTGTTAAAATTTTGATTTGCTATTGAGTCATTTTCTATGTTAGTGCTATAGTGAAGTAAAAAATCTGCTTCTGGGTAAAATAATTTAAGCTAATTAGAGTGTATTATTTCTGTTTGTTTTCTTTGGGGTAAATTGGGTTTATTAATTTCATATGTGACTGGAGAAAGTTGTTTTAAAATAGTAAATGGGCCTATTTAATTTTAAAATTGCTTCAATATTTGTGTTATATGGTGTATATTTTCCTGAGTTAATAATATACCCTAAGAATTGTATTTCTTTTTGTAAGAATTGGCATTTATTGAGATTGAGCTTTATATCCTCTTGTTCGAATATACCTAATATGTCATCTAAATGTTTAATGTGTTCTTCATAAGTTTTGGAGTGTATAAAAATATCATCAAAATAATTTAAGGCATAGTGTATGTTATGTTTAGTGAAAACTGACTTCATAATCCTTTCAAATTGTGAAGGTGCATTTCTTAGACCATATGGAAGTCTGTTCCATTCATAGCATCTTAATTGTGTTACAAAGGAAGTTTTATGTCTATCCTTTTCATCTATGGGTATATGCCAGTATGCATTTTTAACATCTAGAATAGTATATATTTTTGACTGTGATAACCTATCTATAATTTGTTCTATAAGTGGAATTGGGGTATGTTCTGGAATTGTTTTTTGATTAAGTTTCCTATAATCTATACAGAGTCTTGTGGGGTGATTTGGGGCATCAGATTTCTTATTCACTAATAATGCAGGAGAACTATAGGGGCTAGATGAGGGTATAATAATATCATATTTTAATAATTCAGTTAATTGTTTTTGTATTTCAGCATTATTATAAAAAGATGTCCTATATGGCTTTTGTGCTATGGGAATATTATCTAAAAGAGATATGCAAATTGGGTTAGTTCTTATGTGTCCTATATCAAAATTGGGTTTAGAGAAAACATTCCTATATTTATGCAATATATCCGAAATTGTTTGATTTGAGAAATTTGGATTAATATCTACTTTACTAAAGTCTAAATATGAATTATAGTTTGTTATAGGACATGGTTGTCGCATACTTTGATATGAGTTAGAATCAATAATGGGATTTGAATTAGGATTTATAAGTTTAACATTTGTAGTTGGTATATCAAAAGAATTAAAATTACACAATGGGTTAATATTTAAAAGAGATGAATTTTTAACATAGTATGGGTCTGGAATACAAAGGGTGGTAGCATATAACTTCTGATTATCAGTTTTTGGATTAAAATAATACAAGAATTTATAATTTTGGAAAAGAAGGTTTTTTGAGAAATCTATTTGTAACTTAAATAAATAAAATGTTGGTAAACCTAAAATAATTTATTCTATTGGACTATCACAAACAAACATTTATTGATACTTTATAATTTTACCTAAGCTAAGCCTAACTAATATTTTGTATAATGGGTAAGTAAATCCTTCTACCTGACCTATTCTTTCTTTTGGGGAATTATCTAATATTTTATAATAAATATGGTTTAAGTATTTTAAAGGGATAATAGATATAGATGATGCAGTATCAAATACACAGGATAAAGATATTTGATTTATAAGAACAGAAAATAGTAATAATGTTCTACCTGGGTTGATGCGCTTCGGATGATTATTGTTTTCAAGTGGGCAGTCTCTATGGAAATTGATCTGGTTGGGTAGCTGGTGAGAAGCACATACCTTGCAGGGGTATGGAGGCTGGTTTATTGATTTGTGGGATTCTTGCTGGTGGTAAGCTGCTGCTGCTGTCCTGGGAAAAGGCTGATATTGATGAGCTTGGGAGGAGTTGGAGTTAAATCTTTTTACTGGAGTGCTTGTACTGGTAGAGGGTTGTTGGGATTCTTCTTCTTTATTTGTTGATAATTTTAATTGGGTTGTGATTTTATACCAGTCTGAAGGTTCTTGTACTCTTGCAGCTATTAGATATTTTTTTAGGTGATCTGGCATTCCATCTGTAAGTGCCTCTAGTATATATATAAAAAAGTGTTATTTCAAGATTAAGTTTATTGGCTAAGGCAGATTTTTCTTTAAAATATTGTTCAAGATCATTATTATCATTATATTTTAAATATATAAACCTACTAAATATATTTGAATCCTTTATTGTATAAAATATGTTATCAATTTTGGTTCTAAATCCCCCCATTTATCGATATCTTGTAATTCTTCTATCTAATAACTGAATGCTTCACCCTCGAGATAATTTGATATATTATTTTGTTTAAATCATCATCAAGATGCTTCTGTAAACATTTTTGTTGAAGAATTTGAGCCAAGATATTATGTTTAAATTTTGACCATTAAATTTCGGTATTTCTATAGTACTTGGATTTGGCGTCATGGCATGTTCTACATTCCTTTGTTTGCGAGACATTTTGTAAAAATAGTTTTACAAAATTTTAATAATTAATAGAGCAATTGGGTTAAAAATTCAGGTAATCCTGTCGACTTATTGTTATGAATATTTTTTGTTTCGTTAGATAAAGGGTTGATAAGACAAAGGATCGATAAGATAAAGGGTTGAGGTGCAGTCGTGATAAGAAAAATATAATTATTTACCGTCAAGTAGCTTTTATTTTCAATTACTTGAGGAAAGATTACACATTAGTTATTTTCAAATTATATAGAAATTATAAAGTTAAATCCATATTAGTGATTTAAAAGGATAGATATGTTAACTACGCATATTTACAACAAAACTATACAACAAAACTGAAATTCTTTCTAAAAACGATGATAACAAAAGTAAAATTATCAATGAATAAAATAAAAAATATATATTTTTAAATATAGAAATATTTGAGTTTTTTTATTATATCTATATATATAAAAATGAATGTTTGTATGTTTGTCTGTTTGTTTGTTGGTTTGTATGACCTGTATACAAATTCGCAGTAGTTCACTAATTCAAACCAAAATTTCCATACATAGGTAAAAAATAACGGGGATGACGATAGGCTATTTTAAAAAAATATATAAATCAATTATTAAAACTATATATTCAAATTATTCAACTTAGCTCACGAGCAGCGCCCTCTAGAATTTCAGGCGACCTGCCGGCGGCGCGCGCCCGTTGGCTGCCGGCGAGCACGTGACTTCCCTGTGCGCGCGCATGGCGGGCGGTCGCGTCGCCGACAGCCATGCGCGCGCACAGGGAAGTCAAGTGCTCGCCGGCAGCCAACGGGCGCGCGCCGCCGGCAGGTCGCTTGAGCGTTCTAGACGTGGAGCTTTTTCTTAATTACAATGAAAATCCTTAACTATATTTACAGGTTTTCTAATTTATAACTATTTCACATATTTACATATATATTTTCATTTTTTGCTATCTAATTCGCCGTTTAAAATAACCGCTCTTGCTATATTTGCTATGTTTTATTTTGCTATGTTTAATGTGTTTGAATAATACATTTAATCGTGTAAACCCGGGCGTTGCCCGGGTCATTCGTCTAGTATATAATATATATATATATATAATTATTATTATTGAATCATTAAAAAAAAAATAGAAAATCACTGAAAATTATTATATTTTTATTGCATTGGAATTTGTGAATATATTTTTATAAAATTATCACTATTTTGTTTTATTTATATAAAAAATAGACAGTTCGGCCAGTTGGAGTTTTTTTATTTTCTCAACGTTTCGACAAAATCTTTTGTCGTCTACTTCGGGACCAAAATTGGTCTTAATTATCGAAAAGATAATATTTTGTTTTAGTTCTATTCAAAATACATTGCCTTCTTACTTTCAGCAAGAAGCTTGGACTTTTAAAATGGTGAATTGTTTAAGAGTTTTTAAATTCATTACTTGAGTTTATTCCAATTATTTTGAGAATAATATAGGTACTTTATTTAAAAATTAAATATATTAATTAGATTTCATTGATATATATAAATGTGTTATTATTCATTAAATTGATTTTTACTATTGTAATTTGAAGGAGGTAAAATTTACAGAAAATCTATCACACAAAACATTTAAAAACATATTTTGGAGATCAAATATTTTTTCAGAAATTCCGTTGTTTCATTTTCATTAAATCGTTTGGTATCTTTAATATATTTTGAGGATTTATGTGAAAGTTTTCTCTGAAAGTATTTTAAAATTAGAATGTAATTATCTCTTGAGGAATTTTCCATGAACGGATTGAATACGTAGATTCTATTTTCTCTTTGTAAATTAGAGATCTCATTTGATAACTATTTTAGAAATTTTCGAATCATATATTATTGTAGATTAAATATATGATATAATAAAGGTATTAGAGCTTTTGCGGTAAGTTGAAAATATTGTCGCGTATATGGGCCTGAAAACACCTACAACCTCCGCCAATAGATGGCGTTTTCGCCTGTTTCTGATCTAAAACTAGTGTGGATATCGCCGACTTCTGTGGTCCTGTTTCCTGGGGCAAATGTTTGTAAACACACGTTTATATTGACCCTAGGAGGTAACGTAATGTAAATACCCGATAATTGTTATTCTAGTTCTATGTAATGTGTAGTATAAATGACATATATAGGAGGAGTGTTAGAAGTCTTGGTGCCGCCTGCTGTTGTTACTCTCGCCAACGTCACAGTCGCTACTCTTCTGGTAAGTTTCTCGTGTCCCCCCCACCAGTGGTAAGGCCGAGAGATACAGCCCGAGTAAAGGAGTTACACTTGAGTGGTGGTTCTCGGAGGTCTTTGGGTGGTCTTCAGGATAGAGCTGCAGAGGGAAAGCAACTGGAGCCTGGTTAGGTGAACTATGGTGGAAGAAGCGGCGTAGTCGCGAAGAATCCGGAGGGGTCACGCGCGACAATATATTTCCATGAACATGACCTTTGTGTTACACACACAATAAATAATTTGAAAATATTAATTTCGAGAAAAGGCCACTAAAAGGAATTTTAGTTCAATTATTCAAGAATATTGAACTTTTTCTGCATTCGCCCAGTATACGAGTATTAACTTTCCCGACAATTTTGATGATATTCGAAATATGGCGTTTCAGAACAATATTAGAAGTTAATTTTGGAATGATAGTCTGATATATATTCGAATAATTGTTTTGTCTTCTCACATATATAACATTAATTGTAAAACGTATTTACACAAGTTTAGCCTTAAATACCTATTTCTTGGTTTCTCAAGAAGCCTCTGGAACCAAAAGATTTTTGGTCGCAGTGCTCCACGCTGACGAGGACCAACAGCCGGATACACGTTCGTGGATGAATTTTATTGATTTATCAAGAAAATCGGTTAGCCAAATATCAGGGAACAGGTTAAATCAAGGTTTAGTTGATTTTTGTTCCATTAGATGGCGCTCTGCTATCTAAAAATCACATGTGCTCGTGGTCAGGATATGCCTTCTTTGTTTTTAATAACATTCAATGTGCGGACAGAAGGTTGTTGAGCTCTCATTTACATTCAAGGGCAGAACTTGAGAAAGTTGTACCTTTCAGCATATGCATGTGGGATTCAGACAATAACTCGGAAAAATATTTGATACACAGTGACCTTTATTAAAGACATACAAGATAACCAAGTGTGAACAAAATTGCCTCTCTCTCCATAAAAAAAAAAAAAAAAATAGACGACCGGCAACATAAAAAAAAAACTTATGTTTTGTCAATGAGTGTATATTAGGATATAAAAATTCATTTTCTATTATATTTTAAATAATTATTATCAGCCCTATACATAACCGAGTTTCAAGATATTGGCCTTCTTTTGAATTTAAGTATATGTTAGGAGAGACGAGTGTGTGTGTCTAGATATATTGTAGGAAAAAAATTATTACCGAATTTAATTTTAAATCTAGGAACCTATAAACTTTAAAGATATTTTCAACTACCTCGATCCTCCCTGCGATCCCTCCTGGACCTTTGGAATATTTAATCAAATTCTGGTCCGTTTCCAAGGTGACTAACGTGGCAACGGCACCCATTTTCCAATGAAGAGCAAATTTGATATGGACCCAGAGTATAAGCTTTACATCCCAAGATAGAGGACATTGCGACTGTTGTGAAACTCTTCATTGGACACGACAACAACAACAACTACCTCGATATGTTGCAGGGTTTCCTAGTTTACGAAGTCGGATCCCTATGGATTATTTAAGTTCTGTAATAGAATAATTTTAGTATAATAAGATTCCGTGATACAAATATAGTACATTTAATACCTTAGACAACATTTTAATAATAATTGTGAATATCAAGATGGCTCATTTGCCAATATATCGCTCTCTATAAGCACGGTCGAGTAATAGGAATATTTTATTATTATTTTAAATATTTGTTTTCTTAGCGTGTAAAATGGTATGAGGTGTCATCCGATAATGTTTCCGAAGAAGTAATATCTATTGCGTTTCGAGAGTGAAATATATTTCCATACCTTTTCCGATGTTTTACTCTATTTCCAAGGAACACTAAAGAATATATTTTTCGGGGAATGGAATAATTCAAATTCAAAATTTGTAAAATATTTCTGAGAAAAATATTTTGCCTGAATAGATTTCAGTAGAATTCTTGAGCTCTGTTATAATTCAAAACCAAATTATTAGTAGATAATGATTTTTGATATAAGAATGGGCGGTCGGTGGAAGGGTGGTCTAAACCATTGGAGTTTGACTGCTACGACCCGGCTCGAATCCCGCATTGACCACTTTTTTTTTTTTATTTAAAAAAATAAAAAATGATCCAATGACCCCCGATTCTTGAAAAACTCCAAACCCACCAGCGAGTGCAAGTAACCAAACAGAGCTCTGGCACATTTGCAAGTGCAAAGTCTAACTGCTTTTCCCATGTGTAGACATGTGGCGCATTTACAGTAAAAGTCGTCGCTAAGTACCCACCATGATAACATGGCCTGTACCACGTGTACTAGGGATAATAAATATGATATTATATAAGAATAGGAATAACTAAATCTCTCCAAATTTTCTTTACTCTAGCTTTTAAATTTCGCCAGCCTTTTTCGAGCGCATTGAAATTTAGTGTTACATAAAAAAGCTCATGTGCTTGCATATGTAATTAGTGTTACATATACATGTGAATTATTGTTTTTCTATATATATAAATTCAAAATATTACCAGTTACTTTATCTGTAATACAATTTCATTTTGGAATCTGATAAGTAATTTGTTATTAATTTAGATTTACCTGTTCTTATTTATCTTGTGAAAGTACGAGTATAAAAGAAGATTTGTGATTTAGAGAGTGTGTTTTCAAATATTCGTGACACTCGTTTATCTTGTTGGGAAAATATCTTAATACGGGGTCATTGAATACATGATAATTTATTGGAATTCAGTATTTAAAAAAAGAAACAATTTATTTATCCATTTTAAATAAACAAACTTTCCATTGCCTTTATTACGATGAAAATAGAGAGGACATAACTTATCAGTGGACAGTAGAAAATTTGTTTTATTCAAAAAGGAAAACTTACGCTTTATTGATTCATTTCTTAAATATAGATGGCGCGTTATTGCATTGAACTATTCAGTATGGAATTGATAATCAGTCGAGATATCATTGAATATATATATATATGTAGTATATTTTGAGTTAGATAGTTCACAACCTTCTTCTGATATTTATTATAACCACATATCTATATAAAAATATGTATCGACCTTGTAACAATGGAAGTGACAAATAAACAAAGAAGTAAAGGTAGACCAGACGGCGACAAGGCGACGGCCAGAAAGTGGCGTGATTACAGTAGCCAATCAGGAATCACCGCCATATGCGGGAATCCAATATAAAAGGGCCCAGAAAAGAGACAAGGTAGTTGTTTTCAGAGTGACGCCGTTATACGGTCGGTCGGATCTCTCACCCCCCCTTCTATCCGTGAGTAGCTTAGGGCATCCGCGGCGCCCGTGGTTCGACTGTCTTCGTCCGTGGTCTACCTCTACCTCTTGGAGCTACCATCTAGACCTGCCTCTGTTTCTTGCTGTCCCCGTGCGGGAATCCCATCACGCACTCACGACTGCCCAGTACATTCCACGTCGGCCTTTTCGGGGTTACTACATATATATATAAAGATGTATCCAGATTATGCGATTATACTTTCATGAAAACAAACGACTAAATAACAGTAACAACATTCAGTTAACTAAACAATTAAAAAGGTTCCCGGAGATGAGTTTTTTAAAATTTTAAAACCGTCTCAAGCTTTCGAGCATCTCTGCCCTTCCACAGTATAACATATACAATGAATAAAATAAAATGATGCCAAACTTGCATCAGGCGTTGTTTTATTCATTGTATATGTTCTCCTGTGGAAGGGCAGAGATGCCCGAAAGCTTGAAACAGTTTTAAAATGAAAAGATACTCATCTCTGAAAACCTTTTTAATTGTTTAATTAATGTACAAGAGAATTGAATCAATTAACATTTAGTTACAAAATCTGAAATTGATCTTTCACTATCTACCACTGTGATTCATTTCTTTTTTAAAGATCAGCTTTTAACACTTTATTGATTATAGGTTGAGAAGGAATTATTCAGCGCTATTTTCTTCTAGTAATATAGGGGATATTATTCTACATTTGTTAAACTGAAGATTAAATTTAAACTCATTGACAAAAATTACGTTAGTGTAAATTCTTTAAGATCGCCGGTTGTCTGTTATTTTGAAGGAGACAGAGGCAATTTCGTTCACACTTGGTTATCTCGTGTGTCTTCAATAAAAGTCACTGTATATTAAATGTCTCTCAGAGTTATTGTCTGAATACCGATATACATGATAAAAAGTACAAATACCTTAAGTTTTGTTTATGAATGTATTTGGGAAGGCTTGCGCATCCATATCAAGTCTTCCCAGCCGTTTATCCATTTTAACTAACAGATCGCTACAAATATTGTACTGATGATTCTGGTTGTATTGTCTCTATTGTGAAATTTGCCCTTTGTGATGTTAATTGTTTATAAATTTACACTATGATCAAGATTGAAGAGCGCTTAATGATTCCATATTCGACATTTACATAATTTTCTCTATATATATGATGTACTCCACAATATATGCGTGAAAACAACAAATAAACTATCGTTTTGGCCGTTTAAACTTCAATAAATATCTCTTTTATTTGAAATTATAAAAAGTGCACAAAGTCCCCATATACAAAATTTAAAAATAACCTAATAATGATACAGTCTGTCAGAGAAACAAAGCTTATACTGAGACATTGAAGATTCCAGGCGTGCGCTAGAAGGTTCTTTCCTGCGTGATGAACTCATTACGTTACCACCTGCTGATTCTAGAAATTTCTAGAGCGGCCCAGAATAAATATAAAAGATACATAATATATGATTAACACATTATATTTAAGAGAATATTTTCACAATTTTGTAGAGAAACATTTTGCATTTGGGATCGACACAAGAAAATTAATAAAAATAGTTATATATTCGATTTAAAATTATAAAATTATATATTATAAAGTTATTCTACCATACAAAATGTATCAAATATGTATAGTTAACTAATTATTTATTATGATGAAAAATAAGAAAGTATAAATTGAATATATATATAAATGGTCATGCAATTACTATCATTATCCTCCAATAACAATATATGTAAAGTAGGCTAACAGTATTTAATGAGAATATAGCTAGAAATGGATTCTCTCAAGTGAATTGGCAAATGGATTGAAGGTATATTAGGTAGAATGATAGATATCAGGGAATAGGAGCTAGCTCGTTTGGAATTATTAGGATTATATGGACGGATTGGGCATCAGTCAACCCTTCAGGAAAATATGATAATTTTTATAATTATAAACTCATCCATATATATATATATATATATATATTATGCTGTTCCAGACTGCTCTATGCCATCCACTCTTTTCAGAGTTTCACTTGCTGTTAAGTCCGAACACTTCGAAAGAAATTGTTCCGATTCTTGGTCTTTGAAGAAATAAACAAAACAAATTATAAACTTAATTCACAAATTCTTGTAGATCACATGAAAGCAACTTTGCTATTGGTCAAAAATAATTAATGATAATAATACATTAAAAAATTAATGACAAAAGTTGTTTTCGTGTGCAATAAATTGATAAAGAGAGAGCAATCTCTCGAATAATTTGAGAAAAAAAAAAGTTGTTTTTTCTTTACAGATCCAGGTACGTTCTTTTTTATATAAACCTATTTAATGGATCGTCTTTTGACTCGGAGTATACTATTATTCCAGGCTGTGACCTTAATTAGTACTGGTGTATCTTCGAATTCTTATTAACCTATATTTTCCCATATACAAACGCACACATTTATTCACCTACATTTTGATGTACATAAATCTATCGAGTAATTCTCTAGTTCAAATAAATAACTCAAACAGACTTTAAAAACAATTAAACCTAATTATTATAACATTTTATCTCTTGGTTAAAAAACCATAATCGCTAAACTATGTATATTTGTATTTATCTCATAGATTGTTACTAGGTAAGATGTAAAGTAAGGCATGCTTTTAATGTTTTTTTTCCCATCTTTTATTCTTTAAACTTCTACTCAAACCTTGTAATTCACCAATTGTTTATGTAAAATAGTCTCTGAATTTAGTGTTGTTGCTTGACGCAAGTATCCCTTGTGGGGTTATCGGGTTTGATTTGATGATAATAAATAAATAACACGAAAATATAAACGCCTCAAGTGAGATAATTTTTAAAATAGAAAATATTTACAGTTTTCATTGCTCGAAGAGAAATATAGGCATTAAGAAGTATTAAGAGTGGTATTCAAATTTAAAAAAACAAAAACAAATAACTAATAGTTTTCGTTTTAATAAATGCGTGCAGTGTAATTATTAAGGAAACTATATTATTCATATCATCATCTAAATTTTTAATTAATATTAATATATATTGTAAAATTGACAATTTTATGTTGGTTCACAAGATGTTAGAATACCTCTCTCAAACGAAAGCTATACGCCATGCCAATACATGCTCATTAAGCTCTCCATTGATCAAACTATTGTAACAATCTATCCAGGTCTATCCGCCGTGAGTCCATTAGGATGCCATTTAGGGAAAACCCATTTTGTCTTAACTAATTTAACAAGATAAAACTAATTTGGGATCGCTTTATTCAAATTACATTGGTGGCTAGCTATTGATTACCTTAGAATAAATGGTCGATACCTTGACATAGGTTTCATAGAGATTTCTTTGTTTAGCATCTCCATTAAGGTTGTAAAAATTTTAACATGTATATCACAATTAATTATTGATTTAATTCATGCACGGTGTTTCATTATTTTCATTACATTCATGGATAGCTATTAACTACATTAATAGTGTCTGTTGAACATTGGTTTTATACCGATACTTATAATAAAATAAGTAAAGCTTCCAGGGTCAAGTTTCTTGTGCAAACTTTATTTTTCAAGCTTTCGGAGACTTGTCAATCCTTCAGCAAGAGTATCACGTTAATAAATTAATGATAAAAACTATTTTTATATATAAATTGTTATTTACATATTTTAAATACTTATGATATGGAGAGGAAAATATATTACATTATTTGTGTGTTAGAAACAACTTTTTGAAAATATACGTGAATGGGGTATGGTGCGTGCTGGTTGAACGATATCTCGAGACAGATTCTCATGTTTCACGTATTTTATTGATCCTGAAGATAGAGGTTGTCTGGCCGGCATTGATATATTTTTTAAATAGACACTTCGGCCAGTTAAAGTTTCATTTTCTCAACGTTTCAACAAAAATATTTTGTCTTCTTCAGGAGATATAAATAAATATAGGTCATTTGGCAAAGCTTTAAAAATTGTTCTGAGGTTGCAAGGGCGTTTCACGCGATTTAACTTTAACTGGCCGAAGTGCATATTTTTAAAGAAATATTTTATTGATGTTAAGCTTCAGAAATAAAAAGGTGTGATTATATCTGACCATAATGGTTTTCTGTATGAACTGAAGTTTTTTATCTTCTGTTTATTCGTGCTTAGTTATTGATAGCCTTACATAAATGGTTGCTGTACAACATAGATATAATTCATGTTCTATATTTCACACATGTTCTTGTGATGTTTTAATTTAAATATTTATGTTCATTTGTGACTAACGCTACTTGATAAAAGTTGGAGGTATTTTTATTTCACGTTTTCACATTTGTGAAACCAGCGATAAGTTAACTTACAATGAATTGGTCGCTACCTTATATAGGTTTTATGCTAATTCTAATAAAAGCAATACCGCGCCATCCATACACAACAAATGAAAACATTAAGACGCGAATGTTTCTTTTCACAAATGAATCTAAAATTTCTACTGTCTTTACTGCGATGAAAAAATATATTGGTAGGGCTTGGCTCATCAGTGGTGAACCCTCCCAGCTGTTTCGCCAATTTTTTTTTTTTTTTAATCTACCAGACCGCTTCTTTAAAGCTCTAATACTGTATTGAATTATTCTGCTTTTATATGCTGCACTGAGGGGTAGAATCTCAGAAAAATGGTATTTAAGCAAACTATGAACATAGACCTTTAGGACAGTAAAATTATATTCTTTGTTGAGCAAATTCTCATGTTGAACAATATTTTCCTGATGTTAATACATCTAGAAACATGTTTGCCTGATGTTTTATTAACAGGGGGGGGGGGGGGGGGGTTGGCCTCTTTATATTCAGTATATTCAATGAATTATTTCTATTTAACATCGGTGTTTTTTATGCAAACTTCTATATATCTTGACCATTATTTTCTTAATATTTAGCGTTTCATAAGCGTCCTTTTTAATTTGGAATGGGTTAAGTTCTCACAATTTGATAAGATTTGCGATTAATCATTGGTTGCATCAAATTAAAGGTCTCGCCTTTCTATAGATCCACGGAAGTTTAATGTGAAGAATGGTTGAGTATTATTTGCATATTATTGACACTGGAAATATGTAAATTTAATACTTGAACTTCTCTTTCTTAATGTTTATTGATCCGCAGACGAACTGGGGGATGACTTGTGAGGATAGAGCAGCTTCTACTTCACCAAACCTTCCTAATTGATCAATAAACTATTTTATTATCTACTTCTTGGTATGCCTCTATGTTATATACTCGACTATAACATTGGTGGTCAATGAAACATGGATTCTTAGCAAGATTCAAGATGTATACCTTTGCCGCTTAATAGATCTACCTAAGTGTACACACCTGGATGTATTCCTAGAACAGAATGTGGAAAAATATTGCTCGAAGTAAACATAATTAGGTGTTGACTTTGCTTAGAAATTTTCATATAATGTAACTGATTCCAAGAATATTAATCAAAGATTATATTTATTGATTTACAGGAGAGAGAACAAAATATAAAAGAGAAACTTATAAACAAAGGAACTTTTCTCTTACGGTTAGCGCCTGTGATCTTACACACACCCACACTCGGAGGGAATAATTAATCAATAATATATATATATATACAACACATAAAGCTTACTTTAGTTTTTAAATTCGAAGATTGGATGACCCCATACGTCTGTTGATCTTATCTTGGAAAGTTCCCACTGGAAGGAAAACAGGAAATAGTCACGCACAGAATATGATTTAGATTTTAAATTCTGAGGAAGATAAATTTCTCAAAAACTGTGAATTGTGTATTTCGATACAAAACTGAATCAAAGCAAGCTACAAGAGAACTAACAATTCGAAATAATCTAGAGAAATTTGCCAATTCAACTCACTTTTCTCATTATCAATTACTAATAAAATCATTTTCGAATGAGTGTTGTGAACCTTCAAAACTCCTCTCAATAAAAATATATTAGCGCACCAAATAACACTATGATAACTTTTTCTGGAGTATTGCAAGAACATCAGGTCAACTGCGATTCAAAATATTAGTGTGGCAGACATTCCCAGTGGTTTCTCCACCTAATTCACCATACCGCTCAAATATCGCATTGGACTGTCCTGTTTATAAGGCCGTTACTTTGGAGGAGCTCTTAGAGAAGGTATTATGGAGAAACTGTGGACATAAGCTTCGAGCACATTAGAAATAGGCATATATACAAGCTAAAATCATTGCTCTTTGGCAAACAATGTTCAAATAAGCCAGTTAGGCATGGAATTAATGTAAGGTATTTACGCAATATCTATATATATTGAAGAAAACTAATCAGTGTATTTCTTTCAAATAAAACTACTTTCTGAAAACGCTACCGCGTTAGGATATCAGATCAGCAAGGCATCTACACTTTTTTCCATAGCTATTAGAGCGGAAAACATCGCTAAATAGTTTCTAATACCTTATATCTTTGAAAAAGTTGTAAACTATATTAAAAACATTAAACATCGAAGTATGATTTATCATTTTAAATACTTCACCTATGATATATAGCAGCGCCCAAAGCGTAAAAAATGACAGGGAAAGCCAAAATATATTGGTGTAAAATTAATTAATGAAATTAATGGATTTTAGAGAATCCTCCAGGGACCAATAATTCCCGAGGAAAAAAAAAGTTCCAAGAAGCGGAATAAATTGAAGAAATCAGAAGATGTGGCTGGAAGATTGTTTTCCCGGAATATGTCGGACGGTGGAGCTACTTGACCCAGCCTCCTTACTTCTAATTAATCAAGGCACAAAAAATGAGGTATCTTATAAATTAAAATTTCAACAAAAATTAATCGCAGAATATTTTTTATAAAATTCCTCTTTAATTGGATGAAGTAATTAAAAGCTGCGATCGAAGGGATGTTAATTAATTGCAAGAAGTTTTCTGAGCAACATGGGGGCTGTTCAAATACACTGCCTGTCCCCATGGGGACCAAGGTAAAATAGGCCGGCAGGATGCTGGAAGGGTAGGTTTTGTTAAGCTACCTGTTTCAATTAGAAATAACAGCCTTGAAGTTTGAGGATACATTTTATCTAAGAATAGTTAGGAAATGAAGAATACTATTTCTGAATGTGAGAAATTGAAGGATAAGAGAAATTAAAATGAAAAAAAAAAGGAAAACAAAATAATAACATTTTTACCGATATATTTTTTAAATGTTTAGATTTGAAAAGTAAATATCGTTTCTTGGGATATGTAGTGTTAAAATATTTATCTCTAGAGTTACCAGTGCAATGAAAAAAGAAAAAAGAATGGTGATATTCTACATATTTTAAATTTTACATTTATCGAAATACCAGGTAATAGAGGCATGGTTTGGGTCAGATAGTAGCTACTCCCATAGAGGTATGAGATGAGGCAGTCAGTTGCTACGACCATAGAGGTATAAGATGAGGCAGTCAGTTGCTACGACCATAGAGGCATGAGGTGAGGCAGTCAGTTGCTACGACCATAGAGGCATGAAGTGAGGTAGTCAGTTGCTAAGGCCATAGAGGCATGAGGTGAAGCAGTCAGTTGCTATGATCATAGAGGCATGAGGTGAGGTAGTCAGTTGCTACGACCATAGAGCCATTAGGTGAGGCAGTCAGTTGCTACGACCATAAAGGCATGAGGTGAGGCAGTCAGTTGCTACGACCATAGAGACATGAGGTGAGTCAGTCAGTTGCTACGACCATAGAGGCATAAGGTGAGGCAGTCAGTTGCTACGACCATAGAGGCATGAAAGGAGGCAGTCAGTTGCTACGACCATAGAGGCATGAGCTGAGGCAGTCAGTTGCTACGACCATAGAGGCATAAGGTGAGGCAGTCAGTTGCTACGACCATAGAGGCATGAAATGAGGCAGTCAGTTGCTAGGACCATAGAAGCATGAGGTGAGGCCGTCAGTAGCTACGACCATAGACACATTAGTTGGGCAGTCAGTCGCTACGACCATTGAGACATGTGTTGGCGCATTCAGTAGCTAAGACCATAGAGACACAAGGTGGGGCAGTCAGTAGCTACGACCATGATACATGAGTTGGGGCAGTTAGTAGCTAAGACCATAGAGACACGAGGTGGGGCAGTCAGTAGCTGCGACCGTAGAGACATGAGTTTGGGCAGTCAGTAGCACGATCATAGAGGCATGAGGTCGGGCAGGCAGTAGATACGAACCACAGAGGCATGATGTGAGGCAGTTAGTAGCTAAGACCATAGAGACACGAGGTGGGGCGGTCAGTAGCTACGACCATGTAGACATGAGTTGGGGCAGTCAGTAGCTAAGACCATAGAGACACGAGGTGAGGCAGTCAGTAGCTACGACCGTAGAGACATGCGTTTGGGCAGTCAGTAGCTACGATCATAGAGGCATGAGGTCAGGCAGCCAGTAGCTACGACCATAGAGGCATGAGGTGAGGCAGTTAGTAGCTAAGATCATAGAGACACGAGGTGGGGCAGTCAGTTACTACGACCATAGAGGCATGAGGTGAGGCAATTAGTTACTAGGATCATAGAGGCATGAGGTGAGGTAGTCAGTAGCTACGACCATAGAGGCATGAGGTGAGGCAGTCTGTAGATACGAACCATAGAGGTATGAAGTGAGGCAGTTATTAGCTAAGCCCATAGAGAAATTAGTTGGGCAGTCAGTCGCTACGACCATTGAAAATGTGTTGGGGCAGTCAGTAGCTACGATTATAGAGGCATGAGGTCAGGCAGTCAGTAGATAAGACCATAGAGACACGAGGTGGGGCGGTCAGTAGCTACGACCATTGAGACATGAGTTGGGGCAGTCAGTAGCTAAGACCATAGAGACATGAGGTGAGTCAGTCAGTTGCTACGACCATAGAGGCATAAGGTGAGGCAGTCAGTTGCTACGACCATAGAGGCATGAGGTGAGTCAGTCAGTTGCTACGACCATAGAGGCATAAGGTGAGGCAGTCAGTTGCTACGACCATAGAGGCATGAAATGAGGCAGTCAGTTGCTACGTCTTTAGAGGCATGAGGTGAGGCAGTCAGTTGCTACGACCATAGAGGCATGAGGTGAGGCAGTCAGTTGCTACGATCATAGAGGCATGAGGTGAGGCAGTCAGTTGCTACGACCAAAGAGGCATGAAATGAGGCAGTCAGTGGATAAGAACCATAAAGGCATGAGGTGAGGCAGTTAGTAGCTAAGACCATAGAGACACGAGGTGGGGCAGTCAGTTGCTACGACCATAGAGGCATGAGGTGAGGCAGTTAGTTGCTACGATCATAGAGGAATGAGGGGAGGTAGTCAGTTGCTACGACCATAGAGGCATGAGGCAATCTGTAGATACGAACCATAGAGTTGTGAGGTGAGGCAGTCAGTTGCTACGATCATAGAGGAATGAGGGGAGGTAGTCAGTTGCTACGACCATAGAGGCATGAGGCAATCTGTAGATACGAACCATAGAGTTGTGAGGTGAGGCAGTTAGTAGCTAAGACCATAGAAGCACGAGGTGGTGCAGTCAGTTGCTACGACCATAGAAACATGCGTTGGGACAGTCAGTAGCTACGATCATAGAGGCATGAGGTCGGGCAGTCAGTAGATAAGACCATAGAGACACGAGGTGGGGCGGACAGTAGCTCCGACCATTGAGACATGAGTTGGGGCAGTCAGTAGCTATGACCATAGAGACACGAGGTGGGGCAGTCAGTAGCTACGACCGTAGAGACACGAGGTGGGGCAGTCAGTAGCTACTACCATAGAGACATGAGTTGGGGCTGTCAGTAGCTACGACCATAGAGGCATGAGGTCGGGCTGTCAGTGGATAAGACCATAGAGACACGAGGTGGGGTGGTCAGTATCTACGACCATAGAGACATGACATGGGGCAGTCAGTAGCTAATACCATTGAGACATAAGTTGGGGTAGTCAGTAACTAAGACCATTGAGGCATGAGTTGGGGCAGTTAGTAGCTACGACCATAGAGACATGACATGGGGCAGTCAGTAACTACTACCATTGAGACATGAGGTGGGGCAGTAAGTAGCTACGACCATAAATATGTTTGATTGGACATTCATCATCTACGACCATTTAAACATGTGGTAAGACCGACAGTAGCTACAACCATTGTGACATGTGGTAAGTTCGTCGGTAGCTACGACTATTGATACATTTGGTTAGACTCTCAGTATCTACGACCCTCAGTGGCCAGGGAGACATGTGGTAAGGGATCTTCCATAATCCCACCGCTCTAATTAGTTTCCAGGCCAGCTTCTGAAGTTTATTGATTCATGGAAAGCAGATTTATTGCTCCATTATGCCCTGCCGGGTCGAATAAATTGATACTTGTAGAACATCAGCACTTTGGTCGGTTCGTCGAGAATTTGTTGTGTGTGTTGTGATATCCACATTCTACTCTAATCTATTACTCTAAGAAATTCTACTGCGAAATTTATTCACTGTATTTTATTTATAATTTATAAACACAGGGTTTGGAGTACATTCCTTGTGTTTTCTCAGGGCTTCATCTATGGCTACTCTTTTGATATCATAGGGTCTTATTCTGAAATTGTGCATGAACTCTAGTCGCTGAGTGCTTATTTCAAGTCTGCCCTCGATACTCCTTTCTTTCAATTCCTTTATCCATTACAAATGGCGGGCACAATATCCGAACATGCCG
The DNA here is from genome assembly GCA_030710605.1 of Cordylochernes scorpioides. NCBI lineage: Eukaryota > Metazoa > Arthropoda > Arachnida > Pseudoscorpiones > Chernetidae > Cordylochernes > Cordylochernes scorpioides. The sequence continues at coordinate 38,289,713 of CP092883.1, forward strand.
GTTCTAATCCTTTCAATTGTGATGAGTAGGCGATATTATTCCATTTTTCTTAGTCTGTCAGACCACGGCCTTCTCATCATTCACCGCCATCTAGGAAGCCTGTAGCTGTGCCATTCATGCCTTTATAAGAGTCCAGGTCTCAGAGTAATATCTATACATACTTCAAATGAAGCCATTGATTAAGTGTTATCAAGCTTCGAGCGAAACGCTTTTTGATGATAAAGTATATATTTCTTAATGTGTGAATAGGTCGCATTATTTTTTTCAGTTATTTCTGTCTTTATTAGTTTTCCTCAATTTTTATGAGATAATTTTCACACAGATATTTCATTTTAATATATTAAGTATTTTATAAATACCTATATATTAAGTGATATAAAGAAGAAATGATGAGGTCCCAGATGTGACAGAAAGATTAAGAAAGGGGCCCGGCCTAGGAATACAAAGGGATTAGAGTATCTGGTATCAACAGTGTAACAGGACAGGTCCTCAGAGAAAGCGCGGTCGGACTTTCTCGGAGTGGAAATTCCAGTAGATTGCAGTATAAGAAGAGGAGGCATTTCGGAGCGGCGGATTCTGGAAAGCGTTCTGAAGTAGCCGGGCATGGGCTGTAAGAACTCTCTTAGGAATGCTACGAGACTTCACTAACTGTACAGACAGGAAAGAAGAGTAACATCTGAGGTGCCAGTAGAGAATCGAAAAGATTATTCCAACTGTGACCAGAGAACTAGCCTGGAGTAGTGGAGAACGGTGACAATGATCTTTCTGACGGTAAAGATTGGAATCAAGCCTTTTTTAGGATACTCATTCCATATAGGACCACTGTAATAAAGCGGACACTTTAGCTGCATCCCTTTACGAGCACGTGTGTAATTCTTTGTGTCATTCTGACTAGACAAAGAACACAAACAACATCTAGGGGACTACAGAGAAATATTAAATAGCAATCATTCGAACAAAAAATAAAGGAATATAATAATCGAGAAAAAAATATATTGAATATTACATTACATAGCAGGCTGATTTTTAATACGTAAGTCGGAGACTTGGCGGTCTCGAGAAGATGGTAGGAGATAAAAAATTAGGAAAAAATAAGTGGAAACGGGATTAGAAGCCTGAATCTCAAAAAAGTCCAGATTATAAATTAATAAAGATGAACATGCACACCTTCAAATTTAAGATCCCCCTAATAATAAACATTTCGGCCAGCACAGATTTTCTCGGCGTTCAGACAAAAAAAAGTAATAATGCAAAACATTATTACAAAAACAAACAACAACAAAAAAGCCTTTATTCAGGGTCACTGACCCTATACAGGATTCACCAGAGGTATGCATAAGAACAAAGCAGTGAGACAAAGGAAATAACGATATATACAGAAGAAAAAGAAAAAAAAAACAAGAAAGAGAAAAAGGAAGCAAGAAAAACAACACAAAAAGAGTAGCAGTAAGAAAGTGAGGAGTGAGTGTCACTTGGCCCTCTTCTGAGATACGGACTTGTGGAAACCATAAAACGCCGTAACAATATACTTATTCTGGGTCATATTGTCAATTATTGATGGAAGTGAAGCACAGAGTTGCCCAGTTTTGAGCATAAGGGTTCTTCTTTCTTCTTTCAGAGCATAGCAATCAAAAATATAGTGAGTGAATTCATTTTTTAGTTTTGAATTACAGAAGGTACAAATCGGGTCCTCACCGCAGAGCATCTTGGTGTGGTTTTCTCTAAAAAAAAACTTGAAAGTATTCTAACTTGTGCGAGTAGTCTTACAACCGGGAAAGGAAATCCCCTAAAAGGTATCCCTCCGTCATGAAAGATATGTGAATGTCTTTTTAGTGAGAGTATAGCTTAGATTTATCCATTCTTGTAAGGTCGTTTTGTATAGATTGGTCTGCCGCTGTTTTTAAGAGCCCTGTAATCGCGCTCCTCAGCGTTTCAGGATCATCACAGGAAACAGGTGCAGGGGATCCATTATTGTTAAGCAGATTGGTGAGCTTTTTAATGAAACCGATGGGTGTGCCCGAAGCATTGCAAAACATTATTAACAACTTATTATCTTTAGGTAACCCAAATTCTTCAACTTGCGATTTTTTCATCAGGTGTCTACAGAAAATACTAAATCAATAGCCCAAAAACCATATGTATTTTAAAGCAATATGTATCATTCTTATGTAAAACGATAAATTTAAATTATAAAGATGTTAGAACTTTCAGTTTTATTTTTGTATATATAAAAGAGCGTTCAAATATCTCTAATATTAAATGATCATTTCATCTAGGTGTTGACTTCTGGCATTAATATTTTTAAAAAATCATATATTACGGCAGAAATACGTATTTTAGCCTGAATCTTTGTAAATTATTAACAAATTTATTGTTATCTTTAAAATATAAAATAATATGCTTATTACATACAAAAATTTAAAAATATATATATTTTATACTTTTATTGAATTAAACGGATTATGCGTTTTACATGTTTTGTATACATTATGAAGCATTTTTTTTCCATACATTAACTTTATTATCATCCTATACTCAGGGATATTTGCGTCAATACATTTCTAACATCATAACAAATTGGCTATATACAAGGAGAAAGGTCAAGGAGGAAAAAGACAAACATACAAAAGCAATTCTCTCCAAATTTTCTTCCCTCTCTTTCCCAATTCAAAAGATAATTGCATAAATATCTACAAAATTTATTAAACATTTTATATGTTTTTTTCGTATATACGAATTTATGTAGCTGTCCGATGCCACCAAATTTTCTTTCCTTATAATCTCGAAAAATTGGGCATTCCAGAAATAGATGTTTCGAGTCTTGAATTATTTATATACATATTTATAAACAATAGCATACGTTGATTATGACACAAAAATTAAAGCGGAAATATTCCGTCAGTTTACATCCATCCAAACAGATTGTTATGAATAAATAAATGTCTGGAAATGAATGTCCCTCGCAAATCAGATTTTGATTTGAATTTCAAAGGGAAAGAGAATCAAAACGCTGGAGGAAATTCCAGAACGTTCTTGATTAAATATCCGGAATTGTGAGTTCAAATATATTTTACCCCGTCTTTACTCGATGTCTTTACAATTTGAATTGGTAAAATCTACTCTTTTGTCTAAAGTAAACGACGAATCTCTACAGGTTTTTTTTTATATGGAATGTAAAATGCAAATGGTTTGTTATATAAAAATGGTTTTATATATTTAAATAATTTGCATTTTTTTATCCATTTGTCGCGGGGATATACCCCGAATAATTCTACCACTGAGAAAACTTGTATTTGCGGAAGAGGTACGTTTATTTCATCAGCAAGCTGTGCGCTCTACTCAAGCCACGAGTCACACTCCACTCAACAATCCACACTACTCTACTGGCACAGACAGCATCCCCTTTTTATAACGAAAAAAAAAAGAGATAAATGCAAAATA
>CP092883.1:38293253-38409902 GCA_030710605.1 Cordylochernes scorpioides
CGTGTTGGAAGCCTTAGTTGAAGGTTGAGGCAGTCGGATGTAGGGTATAAAATACACCAAGGGACAGAGACGAAGCCGAGATCCCAGGGGGTCAGACGTAGCAAGTAGTGGCTACATCGCAATGAAGACCACCAGAAATATAACTTGTTCTTTAAAGATGGATAATATGGGGGTTATAAAAGACCCAATTTGATGTTTGTGGAAGAGCGATTGCTCGTAGCATATTATATATTTATAATTGTATGTATTTCTACTCTCCTCAAAGTCCATAGTTAATTTAAAATACCCATTCCAAGAGTCTATAAAACGAAAACAGAAAATGCAATATAACTGTAGTATGGTAGGTTAAACTGGGGAAACCGCAGGGAGGGTTCGTCACTGATGAGCCAGGCCCTCACATTAATTTTTCATTGCAGTAAGGGCAGTAGAAAATTGTTTATTTTTTAAAAGAATCATACGCGTCTATAATAGTTTCGAATTCTCATAAAAATGTTTTGCCTGTTGGTGATTGGGTGGAATTCCTGGCGTCAGTACCTAGGGAGAATGATAAAAAATTTCGCTCGATTTTACGAAACAATGTCAAATGCAAAAATGAAAAAAGTTTCGCTTCAATTTCCCCGTAGACTTCTTAACTCTGTATTTTAAATGGTTGCATTAAAACATAATGTAATTATTAAAGATTATATAATAAACAAAAATATAACTTTATTAAGACTGCCGGTCTTAAATTAAAGTTATATAATAGTTCATTTATATATAATGTTTTGATCAATGTAGAAAAAGAAAAAAAAAGTTATCAACAAATGTGTTATCTATTAAAGTTACAATTTGAATATTTATTCACGTTTGTACCCTAATACAAATTCAGATTAGTTTTCAATTCCTGATAAGAAAGAAAATTAAGAGAAAATAATTGACAAACTTAATTTCAATTCAGGTCTCCTATTGTAATTTGCAATATTTACCTACTTTTACCTAATTATTCAATTCTGTTTATTTTTTCTAACAGTATTTCTATTCTTTTCCGATATATTTAGTGTTTTATCACGTCAACATAGACAAAATATTTATTCAATTGATTTTTTTTGTTGTCATATATATACAGTAGAATCTCCCTTTAGCGGACACCTCTCCACAAAGGACAGTTTTTATTTGCAAAATTACCATTTTTTTTTTTACAATTTGGCTACTCTCCGGTGACCTCTCCCTAGAGGACACTTTGGCTCTGCAATTAGTAGTCCTTTACTACTGTATATGGTTTTGTGATAACCTAAATTAGGTACGGTTTTCATCATCATATTTTGCTTGTATTTAATAATTACGCCTATATATAGTTGTTTTGCATAGTTAGTAAAAACCTTGTATGTATTATCCAACGTAGGTTGGATATACATTATTATTCTTCTCGCGTGAATTCCGTTTGATGAAGTGTAAGACGCATCAGTTTTTAAAATAAAGCAATTCATACTCAAATCTTTAATAATATTCTATATACAGTTACGAGCGTCATGCGTCATTTCTGTCACCGTTTGCTTTTTCTTTGGAATGGCGCTCTCCTATTGGTTGGCTACGATCACGTGGCTACGGTGGCGCCGCCACTAAGCGAGACACTTTGTTTTTGACTTTGCCCCCCCCCCCCACTCGCTTTTTGGTTTTTGTAACTATTGTGTTGGAGCGGGTCGCTCCTTAAATAAATGCATATATTAGTTAACTAGACGAATGGCCCGGGCAACGCCCGGGTTTTACCCGAGTGCGCATATATTTTAAAAACGTTTTAATTCAAATACTATTCGTTACAATTATAAATTGGCGCCATGGATGTCACTCTTGTGAAACGTCCCGTTCCAAACTGTGTGTTTTTAAAATGTTTTAATTAAAATACTATTCGTTACAATTATAAATTGGCGCCGTGGATGTCTCTCTTGTGAAACGTCCCGCCCCAAACTGTGTGTGTCTTGAAAATATAAAAATAAAAATGTGGATTTTCATAAATATTTCATCATGTCGATTTTCTTTTTGCATTTCACCTACTAAATCGATAGAGATAATTACATTTGCAACATGAACTTAGGTATATTGACTAAATAGAAAACTGCATAGTAATAAAGATCATTTTTTAAAGGCACCATATCGTTTTTTTTTTCAATAAAATCGAAACAAAAATTAACGATAAATAACGACAATTGCCTTAAAAAGAAATTGCCTTAAAAAAAAGAAACATTCGCGGTGATTTTGTCTTGCATTCGTTTATACAATTATTTTATACGAATGACCCGGGCAACGCCCGGGTTTTACCCGATTAAATGCTTTTATTCAAATACTATTCGTTACAATTATAAATTGGCGCCGTGGATGTCATTCTTGTATAATATATAAATGAGTTTTAAAAATTGTAAAAAAAAAAAAAATGCATCGGCCGGGAATCGAACCCGGGCCGCCCGCGTGGCAGGCGAGCATTCTACCACTGAACCACCGATGGTTATGAAAAATCCCATCCGTGAGCTTCAAACAGACAAACAGACAGAATAAGGCAAATATATAAGTAGATAACTAAATGGAATCCTCTCTTTCTTTTTCCCAGTAAGAGACGCCTACGGAAGCCTACAGTACATAGACAGATAAAGCACATAGGCTATAGTTATTAACTAATATATGCATTTATTTAAGGCGCCAATTTATAATTGTAACAAATAGTATTTGAATCGAAACATTCAATCGGGTAAAGCACGGGCGTTGCCCGGGTCATTCGGCTAGCATATATATATATATATATATAGACGAACCTCGATGTCACCTCTACCGTGCAGTCGTGGTGGAAGGCGACACAGCTGGGCCAAAGGTGAAATAAACAAACAGAGATTCCACTAAGAAGCGTCTGAACGTCAAGAAGGAATGGGACGAGGAGATTTCTGGCAGGAAAGGATTTACCTCTATCGGAGCGGCTTGCTCGGCTGGACGAATGTTGGACTGAAACAAAGGACTAAACTAACTGAGGCTTGGGGCCTCCTTTTTATAGCTTAGCTGGGTCCAAACAGGTCACTGCCCTTTTCTGACGTAAACAGGGGGGGGGGAAGTTACATCATCCAGGAAGGCCACGACCTCGTAAAAATTGGACTGGGCTCGCTAGGCCTACTCTCCTATTCTCACCTAGGCCTAATTAGTTTTACCCTTAATTTTCTCCTGTTATTCTCCATTCCTTCTATCTGTACAGTTGCTATACTTTATTAGATTCTTACGCGGTACAGATTGATATTATTTGATGCTTTCTATTTGCAGTAAATAACAAGTTATATACAGTTACGTGGTGAAATATGTGGTGGTAGATATCTGGATTATTTACAACAATTCCATGGTCTTAAATCATCACATATACACAAGTATATATTGGATTGAATAAAAATGGCAAATATTTTTTTTTATTCAATCCAATATATATATTTTTCATTACCTAAATAAATATATTATATAATCTAAAAACTAAAATATTCTATATTTTGAAAATAGAGCAATCCATAAATAAATATTTAATTGAAAAGGCATATATTGGATCAAAATATCATTTATTTTACCAATATTTCAGTTGGCTGGACGCCAACCTTTATCAAGGTGTTATAACATTTTAAATTGTGTCGACAACAAACTCAGCGCCACATAACGTCAACAGAATTAAATTTTAAAAATATTTTGTTTTATTCAATGTGGGAAGAAAAAAATTGCTATATATATTTATATTATGGCCAAAATAAACTTTGTAAAATATGGGTGTGAATATTTTGAAAATTAACAATTTTTACACATAGTACAAATAATTTTAAATATAAAATAGGCGTAATTGTGAATTTTCAAAATATTCACACCCATATTTTACAAAAATATATTTTGTCCATAATATAAATATATATAGCAATTTTTTTTCTCCCCATTGATTATAACAAAATATTTTTAAAACTCAATTCTGTTGACGTTATGTGGCGCTGTGTTTGTTGTTGACACATTTTAAAATATTATAACACCTTGATAAAGGTTGGCGTTCAGCCAACTGAAATATTGGAAAGATAAATGATATTTTGATCCAATATGTGCCTTTTTAATTAAATATTCTATATTTTATAAAAATATATTTATTTTTATTCATTGGTAATTTTACTTTTTTTTCGATATCAGAATGACTTTCAGTTTGGTTGTAAATATGCGTAGTTAACATATCTATTTAAGTTACTAATATAAGATTAACTTTATATTTTCGATATAATTGTAAAATAACTAATGTGTAATATTTCTTCAAGTAATTAAAAATAAAAGCTAATGGTAAATAATTGATGAATAATTGAAATAAAAAGATGTTAAATATTTTTTTTTTTCACGACTGCACCTTCAACCCTTTATCTTATCAATCCTTTAATTAACAGCAACAAAATTATTTTTAACATATATATATTTCAAACAATTTAAGATATTAAATATATAGAACATTTTTTTATATTAAAGAAAACACCAGAATTAAAGGAAATATTATTTTAAAATATATAAAAACGCCAATTTATACCAAAATAGAACAAAGGTGACAATTCACTGAATTAGGTGGTCAAATTAAGAAAACACATTTCCCGAATCCGTAAAATGAAATTTATTGTTGGTTTTTGCCATTTATCAGAAAAAATAATACGCCAAAAATACAGATAACCCTTTCCTTCTCTCTTTGGGATGGCGTTTTATTGGACTGGATTAGAATAGGTCATCATTGAGTTCACTGAAGTGGTCGCTAAGATAGGTGCTCATTAATAGATGGGTAATTCACTGCAATATGGGCTATCATTATTATAAATTCAAAATATTGACACTTAAATATACACACACACAAGCCTTTTTATTGGGGCATCCAGCCCTATACATGATTCCCCTCTACAGGATTTAGCAAAGGAAGATATTTCAAAAGTAAAAACTAGAATAAAAGAGGTAATAAGGAAAAAGAAAAGAGAGACGAAAGAAAAAAAAAACAAACAAAAATAAATATAACCATATATACAAAAATAAACATACAGAGCAAAAGGAACCATACATGATTAAATATTTAATTTAAAGTACCAATGTTTAGGATATGTCAAGGTTAGGATATCATTGAGAGGGCTAGTGTGGAATCAGCCGCGTTCAATCTTCGCCCTCTTCCTCCAAGCAAACCACGACATTCGGCGAATCCATTATTCTCCAACGGACATTGACTGCGGCCTTGTATAATTTATATAAACCGAGGGAGAGACCCTGATCAACCATCAGTGTGTTCATCCAGCTGCAAATTTGTTGGCAGTCAGGTTGAGACCAGGGTAAGTCACCCAAAATTTCTTTCCTCTGTTTCTCTAAGCAAGAGCATCCAAATATTATATGCATAATTTCGTTTTGGATTCTGTTTTTACCCAGATCGCAAGTTAGAGTCAAATCAATCTTCCAGCGCTTTGAACGATTTTCTGGGAAGATCGTCCATAGGAGTCTCAGTTGTGCAAAAAATCTTTTAATTGCTAGAGGAATAGTTGTGAATAAATATCGTTCTGCTGTTATTGAATTTTTTAGGTATTTGAAGTGACTGTAATGTGAAGTATTTAGGATTTTCGCCATGTCGCTTTGGATGCTTTGTTCGGTTGCTATTCGAATAATAGCAGGGATTTCAGTCAGTATTGCAGTGTAATCCGGACAACCCTTCAGGAACGAAAAACCGTTTGAGTCTAAAATGGTTGACAGGTTTTCGACAAAGGTTAAACCAGCCCTTTGATTGCTGTGTAATGTCCAGAGGTGTGACAAACATGCCCGGGGCAACCCACTCTCCTCCATTTTTATAATCTTCACCCAAAATCTCTGGACCTGTTTAGTTATGATAACTTCCTGTGATACTCGTCCACACTCCATTCTTAGCATAAAGCCCGGAGTATACTTTGGTAAATTTAGGTAGCGTCTTAGGAAAATATTCTGAACCTGGTCAACTACCTTTACTTGGTTGAATGCCCAGCAGGGTGCGGCGTATAGCATGTGAGGCAAGACCGTCGAATCAAGTAATCTCATTGCCGCATTTAGAGAGTTCATCTAGGATTTTGTCAGAACTTGCCACACAGCGCCAATTGCTGCCAGGGCTTTGCCCTTGTAGTGTGACGTAACCTTGTTTAGTGAATTTGCACTTGTAAGTGGATATCCCAAGTATAGATATTTCGTAGTAACAGACAGTTGCCGCTCACCCCAAAACCATTTGTCATTTTGTGCTAATCGACCGCCGTTTCTGAAAACTACTATTTTTGACTTATTTTCATTCAGGGTTAATAAATTTGTTTCAAAATATTTTCTTAGCATATTGATTTTAATTTGAAGGTTATTTTTGGATTCTCCAATCAAGACAATATCGTCTGCGTATAGTAGAATATGAACATATCCATAATTTGGGAGATATATTCCCGGTAAATCTGAATTATTGTAGAGACCGATTAAATCATTTATAAAAAGTATAAATAAATAAGGTGACATCGGCTCCCCTTGTAAAACTCCCGAACGCACCTTTATTGGCGCAGTGAATGAATTGTTCCATCGCACTACCGCTGTCATATTTGTGTAATAATCTTTAATTAAGTTAACAAAACGCGCGGTGGTTGAGACCTGCATCTACCAGTTTTCTCCATAATAATGAGTGGGGCACTGTGTCGAAGGCTTTTTTCAAATCCACGAAGAACATGTAGCATTTCCTTCTCTTTCGGCTTAGAGTCATTTGAATCAGGGATAATAGAGTGAATATATGGTCTTGACAAGAGTGGCCGGCCCTGAATCCCGCCTGGTTCTCAGGAACTATATTTCTCCTTTCGATCAAACTGTCTAGACGAGATTTGAGTATTGATGTAAATAATTTTGCTATATTGCTTAAGAGCGCTATGCCTCGATAGTTAGAGGGGTCGTCTGGATCACCATTCTTAAAAATTGGTTGAATAACTGATTTCAACCATGTTGTCGGAAATTCAGACGTTCTCAGAATTCTATTGAATATATCCTTTAAGGAAATTAGATAATCTTTTGGGAGGGCCTTTATTGCTTCATTCATTATGTCGTCAAAACCAGCCGCCTTGCCATGCCTTTTTCGAGAAATTTCTTTGCTTATTTCATTAAGAGTTATGCAGTTAGTTAGCTCATTATCTGTATTTAGGAAGGTCATAGTAACGGGTTCGTAATCTGGTATGGCACTTAAATATACTTTAAAATCGAATTTTATTTTCATATAAACCAATATAATGTATATATATAACATAGAACATATAATAAATATTAACGACCAATAACTCCTGTCAAGCCTGGAATTTTTCTTCAATTGCCTAACCCCTCTACCCCCAGGTAGTTTGAGATATTGAAATGTGTTTTTAGTCATTTGTAATTTGTAGCTGTTTCCATTTTGATGCTAAATTCCAGAGAAAAAATAATCCACCATCTCCTGGAGCAATAGGCTAAAATCTCCCGGTGTAGGAGCCATCATCTCCCGAAGCAAAAGGCTAACATCTATCGGAGAAAAAGGCCAATATCTCCCGGAGCAAGAGACCAATATTTCCCGAAGCAAGAGGCCATCATCTCCCTGAGCAAGAGGTCAACATTTCCCGGAGCAAGAGGCCAATCTCTCCATGAGCAAAAGGCCAATCTCTCCCTGAGCAAGAGGCCAACATCTCCCGGAGCAAGAAAACATTCTCTACCTGAGCAAGAGGCCAACATCTCCCGGAGCAAGAAAAAATTCTCTCCCTGAGCAAGAGGTCAACCTCCACCGGAGCAAGAGGCCAATCTCTCCCTGAGCAAGAGGCCAATCTCTCACTGAGAAAGTGGCCAATCTCTCACTGAGAAAGTGGCCAATCTCTCCCTGAGAAAGAGGCCAATCTCTCCCGGAGCATGAGGTCAACATTTCCCGGAGTAAGAAGCCACTCTCTCCCGGAGAGATTAATACTCTCGAATCATGTAGCTTACATCTTCTCTACCAAGGGAACACATTTCTCAGAGCACAGATGAACACACAGGAATATTTCAAATCTTCTATAGCAGTCTAAAACATCTCTCAGAGTAAGGAAAGAACACTAACGGATCAGGTAATGATAATTTTCGGGAGCAGAAAGCAAAATTCCGGGCAACTCCACGTTGACGTAGGTCACTTATCCGTCGCTGGATTCCAGGAGCACAATACCAAACCTTCGAGGCAGGCCGTTGCAGATGAAAGCAAGGCGTGTAGGACAAGGCTGAGCATATGATGGATTATTCTTGTTTTACCCTTTTTAGTGCATGTGATTATTTAAGGCTTATATTGATCTTGTAATTATGGGAATAATTGGTGAATCCAATGAGTCTCTTGAAACCCGCAGATTCTATAGAAGGTAACAGGGATATCTATCTAAGAACATATTATCTCAGTTAGAAAATAAAAATAATTTTATTGACATCTTGTCAATACATGCAAAAGGGCACAGTCTGCACAATTTTAAAATGATAATTATTTTATTATATGCACGATACTATGTACAATGAATATAGTTTGGTGGAGAATAGACAGCGGGTCTCTACGAAGAAAACGTAGAACGCGTGCTTCGCGGCTGAGGAGATGGTGACGGCGTGGTCCTCGAGATAAACTGGAAAGATCCAGGACTGCAAGTTCGGCCGATGATGAAGAACACTTTTCGGATGACAGGGCGAACGGCGCTGTAGGACCAATAGCAGTGGGCCAGCGACAGGTCGCTGGAGCCTTATTTCAGTTAGAGGAGAGGCAAAATTTGAATAGACCTTGTAACATTTAAGAATATTGTACTATACATAGATACCTGAGAATGCAGTAATGGATCAAGGAGTATGAGATGGGTTGGTGGTGTAGAGAAAGGCCAGGGTGGTAGAGTGGTACTGACATGATGTGTAAACCACTGAGCGAACAGAACACTCACCGCCTCGTACGGAGAGAAGTCTTTGTGTACTCTGGAAATGATCCATAACCTATTGTTAGGATCAAAAGAAAACTGACAATATCAAAATAAAAAAGACGAATCCGCATTGGCATTTGGTCGTATTTTTATGGCTTCAAACTTTGTGCTTATTCAACCGTGGCTTGGCAATGTCGACCATTTATTTATATTTCGCAATATATAATATATAGAATACACACAAGCTACAAAAATAGAATCTAAAAGCAAATATTATTGAATTTTAAAATACATTATTATATATATTTCATATATATACGAATATTTTTGATATTAAATAGTTTATTGTATATTTTATTTTATTCAACCCCCGCAAAAGAGAAACAGATTATAGAAAAAGAATTAAACGCCATCATATGACAAATGTTTTCTAAAGAAAAATACATTTCCAAAAAAAAAAAAAGAGAAATTGTCTTGGTTCAATATCCAATCCTGGAGCAAACGGAGAATATTTAGGCCATCGTTTTTATATCGCAGGAACAATATTGTCTTATATATAATACAAATACAATTCTAAAATAAATAAAAGTCCCCTTTTCTTGCTTTGTTTAAAAAGAGCTTTAAAAATCTTAATCAAGACCTTTGAATGAAATCGATTGCAGACGGAAAAAAGAAAAGTGTAAGTAAAAATAATTCCTTTTTGTCAGTAAAAAAATGGAGGAAATAAAATTTTTCTACGTTTTTATTAAACATTTTTGTAAGAATTAAACGAATAGCCATTCGCGGAACGCTAAATGTTTATGGAAATAATATTTTCTAAAGTTATATTTCTATTAGTTTTGAATGCTCCATAAATCACGTTTTTCCTCGCGTCCTTATACTTTTTTTTTTTAAACTTTATTCTTCCATGTTTCCCCCCACATGCGGTGGAATAATGAAAGTTGTCCTTGCCAACTGCTAAGGAAATATGAAGCTTCCTTCCTCACTGGTGGATTTCCCAGAAAGAAAATGTATTTTATACATAATTGAGACCGCGGGATGGCTTATTCTGCCTTGGGGCCTAGCTAATCTTACCTTAGTTTGGTTACCATCACGTCCATCTTTTTTTATTTCTTATTTTCTTTACTGTCGTCTGGGATTATATTGTAGCGAAGAAATATTTTTTTAAACTTTATTATTTATTTAATCAATGAAAATACCCAGAGTAATATAATTATGTATTTATATGAAATTTTGGTATATGTTTTATAGCGCTTTGTTGTTAAATAGTATCTAGCTGTAAATAATTTGTTACTTTTCAATTATAATCGCTTAGCCGTGCTGATGTCATAAATATCATCTGCTTTATCATTGCGATCTGCATAGTCATCTATTACTACGTTACAATATTTAAATTGGTTTATGCTATTTATTTATAGCATTTAAATTGTCTTCAGAAAAGGTTAAATAGTATTTTCCTTTTGATATTATAGTTCAATTTTCTTTTATTTCTTAAAATATATTGATATGATATTAAATACTATGTGGTATTCAATTAAAAAGGCAAATATTGGTAAAATAAATGATATTTTAATCCAATATAGTCTTTTTAATTAAAGATTTATTTATAGATTGCTCTATTTTCAAAACTATGTGGTATATTAAAAATATATTTTATAGATTTTTAGATATGTGTTCAATTTTCGCCGTTTTTAAAGAGTTTAGCCTAAAATTATGCAAAATATTGAAAATATCTAATATAATGATAGGGTTAACCATTAATGAGCCAAGCCCTCTCATTTAACAACGTTCATCATTGCAGTTAGGTCTGTAGAGATAGTTTATTTGCTAATTCTGCCACGTGGAAAATTAGGAATGACAAACTTCAGGATGACACAGCAATTTATTTAAGGTAAGAACAAACTATTAATGATAAATAAAAGATAAGCAATGAGGGAAGTTTACAGAGTAGCAAAATATAAACATTAAAATGATATTCTGTTAATAAAATAAATACTTTGCTACAATATTTATTATAAGAAACATTGCCAAATATATTATTATCATAATAAATTTAATGTGTGCGTATGAAAATTTGATCATTTTTGAATTAAGTATTTAACGTTATGATTCATCTTCTTGAAGAAGGAATAAAAGTTTTAGGCGACGAGTTTATTTTATTTATGCTGTATAATCAGCAAGCTTTCGGACTTTGACGTCCTTCAACAGGCCTATGTCTGGCGATTCGTTCTATTGTAATTTGAATTCATCTTTTTATAAATTTACTGATGGCGACATTTCACCTCAACGACGTGTTCCAATTTACGACGATTCTAAGTAGCAAAATTATTAATTGTCGCTTGAACCCGGACGTTGTCTGTCATTGAGTGACTACAAATGCATTAGTTTGTAGCTGTCATCTATTTGTAGCACTATCTGCCTCTTCCAAGGGAAAACCAAAACCATTCCTAGTTATTTGATCGCTAATTCTTTTCCTATGACATTTTACTCTACTAGGAAATTTCCTTTTTTCACAATTCTTGAAATTGTTGTTGATAATTCTCTGTTAATGTTGAGGTAGCATATGGGCTGGAGTATTTAGTTTTTTTCATTTTGAAAACTAAAATACTCCAGCCCATATGCAACCTCAACATTAACAGATATTTAACAACGACAATTTCAAGAATCAGAAAAGGACATTTTAAAGGAATGAAGATAAGCCCAGTCATGACTAGATCCTACAGAAACTGTTACAACACCCAACTTATTCTGGACCATTTATACAGTTGCCCAGCCATCCTTTCAGCCCTCTATATGGCAGATATCAATCCAGAAGAGGACATCCATACCGACAAGGTACCTCAGTTGGCCGGTATTGTGATCAGGGTGCATTACCGATCTGATCTGCTTCATGGACAAGACACCACCACCCTTTTTCACAAATATGCACATATACATCCACACATATACACGAGGTACGTAATATATATATATATATATATACATTAGTGACACCATTAAGTACAGATTTTTCTTTTTTAAAAGAAACCAACACTTCCTGATTTCATTACTGCGATTAAAATATTTACGAGGACCTGTCTCATCAGTGGTGAACTCTTCTAACGGTTCAGAAGTTCAATCAACCATACACATTTTTGATATTTAATATGGTAGTGGTAGATACTGATTATATATCCGACACTGTAGGGGAAATCTAAATAAACTAGACAAAGCAAAGCACAATATAATTAAAGAAATTTTTAGAATGCTTTATTATTACATTTTTAACCTTCTGGAATGTACCAGCCAAAAAGCAAATATATGTTACTGATATGTTATCGATAATGAATTTCATCAACACATATGCGAAACTTGGATTTATTTTATTTTTATTTCGACTTAGAGCGCTATTTCCCCCTAGGTACACTTGCACTACAAAGATAAACTAAACATTGAGAGGAAAGAAAGTTATTTAAAATATGTTCAAGAAACAGTATGCAAGTCTTAGATGAAAAGAGAAAAATATCAACACAATCGGAATATGTACAAAGGGTTGAATGCAAATATAGTTAAAATAAATCAAATTTTGAAGTATTGTGTGTATTCGAGGAAAACAATTTACAGATGGAGGAAAGTTTTAAGGAATATTTTATAATTAAAACATGTAATATTTCAGAGAATTATTCATTTAAAACAATGCTAAAACAGAGGTAATTTTTAAAATAAAAGCGTTTCAAAGGAATTAAGTAGTTTTTTTTAATAACATTCAAAATAAATCTGCAAAATGAGTTGAATTTTTATATATTTGTGTTTTGTTGAAATTAGATTAAACGAGTTTGATACATTTAGTTCATTGTTTATTCTATGATCTTGGAAGAAGAGGCAATTTATCAGCAGACGAATAAAAGTCTGTTCCTCACATCCACAGAAGCATCTTGAATCTTGCACTGCTTTGATGAATTTTAAAAACCTAAAATTTCCGTGATTTGTATAAATTGAGAGTTGTGGAAATTTGCCCGAAAATAGTTCGAAATATTAGCGGGAAATAAACTTTGAAATGTTTGGTTAGTATTTTTCTTCAATAATGTCATTCTATAGTTTACGAAATTTTCAAGTATGTCTGGAATATCCAAGTCATATCGCTGTTGGTACTCAATCGATAAATTATTCAGATCATTAAAATATACAGTTATCAGCGTCATAATATCAAGCAACAATTCTTAATCAATTCTGTCACCGTTTGCTTTTGTGAATGGAATAAATACCCAAATATGGCAATTTCTCATAACCATCGTTGGTTCAGTGGTAGAATGCTGGCCTGCCACGCGGGCGGCCCGGGTTCGATTCCCGGCCGATGCATTTTTTTTTTTTACAATTATCAAAACTCATTTATATATTATACAAGAATGACATCCACGGCGCCAATTTATAATTGTAACGAATAGTATTTGAATAAAAGCATTAAATCGGGTAAAACCCGGGCGTTGCCCGGGTCATTCGGCTAGTATTTTATATTTATGGATTCCATATAGTCCCTAATCAAAGGAATATTTGCCAGAGTATGCACACAACTATAGCTATTTGTTTTATAAGTTTGTCTACACCATAATAATATTTGATATTGGAGTGAGTTAAATTTGTGTATATAATTTTTACTTATATATTTATACCAGACCTCAGTTTTATAGGTGAGTATCGGTCTAAAGATTGTTTTGTATAAAATGAGTCTTTTTTTTGTGCTTAGTCCCCAAGATTTGCCACATATCGAAAAAAGTATTTTTTTAGTCTTTGAGTTCTATTTAGTATATTGTTCAAGTGAGGATTAAAATTTGATTTATTCTTCCTTCTATGGTTTGCAAAGGTAATTCCCAAAATGTTTATTTCTTAAACAGGCGTAATAATATTATTTTTTAATTTAATTATATTAGATCCATGTGTTTTTGCAAACTGTAATGAGAGTAAGCAGAAAAAAGTTGAAAGTTTTATTACATTTCCCACCTTTTTTTATAGATTGTAGAATATATATTTTTTGTCATTGGGTAAACATTTAATACAAAAACAAGAATTTATGTATTCTCTACTTAGATATCACAATTAAGTTATTCAGGGAATAATTTTGAATACTTCTCTTTTAATTAATTACAGATTTATGATCAAAGTTGTATCTTTCAACTTAGTTCCTATCAAATATATAGAGCCTATTCTATCTTTTGTTTTCATGGGTCGGTGGAAGAATGCTCTAAACCGTTAGTTTTCGACCGCTACGACCCGGGTTCGATTCCCGCATTGGGCACTTTTTTCTGATTTGAAAATAAAATGCTCCAATGGCCCCCAAATTCTTACAAAAGTTCAACCCCACAAACGAGTGCAAGTAACCAAACGGGGCTGTAGCACATTTTTAAGTACAAAGTCAAACTGCTTTTCACATGTGTAGACATGTGGTGCACTTATAGTAAAAACAGTCGCCCACTTATACCCACCTTGATTATCATGGCCTGTACCACGTGTACTAGGAATAAGCAAAAAAAAATTCTCATGAATGAACAGTCAGTTCTGGCTATTCAGTTCAATCTGTTGAGGGTTTAAGTGTTCATAACGCGTCATGCTATAATATCTTCTTTAAGTATATCTGGAATTTTACAGAATCGATAGTATCAAACTTTAGAAAAATATTTTCTCAGCTAAATTTAAAAGAAAAAATAAAATCGATATAAAAAATCTAAATATCAGGAATATTTGGTGTAGAAAGAAAATGTAGATTATAAGCACACCAGCTTCATGAATTAATGATTGTGACGAAACCAATAAAGGAGATAATCCCAAGCGAGAATAACATCGAACTTAGCATTTATCAAATCTAGTAAATATTCTAATAACCATGGAAACCCAATGTTTGGTAAATACTGGGTCGTTAGCTAGATAGCAGTAGCAATCCATGAAATCGTTAAAATATTGTTTTATTTATTCGTTACCTTTTTTATCTATGAATCAGTTAATAGGTTTTGATTATCACTACGAGATTAAAATTATATTTCAAATGTGTGCAACTTTCGTTCCTGAAATTAATATAATCCATAATGAATACGTTCCAGACTTGATGCAAATACAAGTAAGATATAAAAATGACATTTCTTAATAAGGATTTATTCTTGAAAGTGACGCTATTCATAGTAAATACGCTGAGAATCGAGACAAGCCTAGACTAAAATGTATAGTTTATTAACAACTCTCTCAATATATATATATAATATGATATTATTAGGCCCTCATCTAGCCCCTTTAGTTCTCCTGCATTATTAGTGAATACAAAATCTGATGCCCCTAATCACCCAACCACCATCTGTATAGATTATAGAAAACTTAATCAAAAACAGTTCAGAAACATACCACAATTCCAACTAATAGAACAAATTATAGATAGGTTATCACAGTCAAAAATATATACTATTCTAGATGTTAAAAATGCATACTGGCATATAACCATAGATGAAAAATATAGATATAAAACTTCATTTGTAACACAATTAGGATGTTATGAATGGTCTAAAAATGCACCTCCACAATTTGAAAGGATTAAATAATATAGAAGCAGACATACTATCAAGAGCACCTGTATTATTTTACCTAACAACAAACTTATTATTCATAACATATTTATAACAATGAGAAACCCGCCATTATTTCTCCAGGTTGTTGTCCTCAGATTACAAACGTATCTTCTCAAAGAAACCTTGAGAAAAAGTGGATAGCTCATTGGAATATTGATGTTGGTAAATATCGTTTTAGATTCAAAATATGCCACGAGTCTAGAGCGAAAACAACCGTAATTATTAAATCAAAGCTGAGCGTTTTTTTTTGCCTATCCTTAGTACACGTGGATAAAGGCCATAATAATCATGGTGGGTAGAAGTTGACGACTGTTTTTACTGTAAGTGCACCACATGTCTACACATGTGAAAAGGAGTTCGACTTTGCACTCACAAATGTGCCAGAGCCCCGTTTGGTTACTTGCACTCGCTGGTGGGGTTGAACTTTTGCAAGAATAGGGGACCATTGAGGCATTTTTTAAATTAGAAAAGGTACCTAATGCGGGATTCGATCCCGGGTCGTAGCGGTCGAAAGCCAACGGTTTAGACCACCCTTCCACCGACCCCCTAAATCGGAGCGTTATTTGTATCACAACGATGCCATCTTTGCCTCTTTTAAGAATCATAAACCATTAAAAATAATATCACAGAGCTCTTTGGATTAACGCTACACTGCATCCTACAACAGATATACAGCATTCAATAAATTTCCCTTTTACAGCACTCATTGGCCGTTTCTGCAATTATTCATCTATATAACATTTAATATAAAAGAAGCTTTATTGCTCTAGTTTTTTCTTCAGTTTTTATTTATAGATGTCACAATTTACGAGTGATTTGCTAGAACATCGTGCGCTCACTGGATAATCCGAAATGGATCACTATTTTGATGCTCTTAAATTTCTTTTGTCTGAAGAGTATTAATGTTCTACTCTTTAGTCCTTTTGCAAATGATTGAAGAATAATTATCCGAAAAAAACTTTGTTCTACTACACAATAAAATAGTTACGGAAATTTCATTTTTTAAAATGATATAACAAATCATTCTCAGATTAATACTTAATTAATAAAATTAAAGATCTAAACTATATATAAATTGTATTAAAAAAAGTATCTGTAAATTCGTTAATTTTTAACTATTTCAGAATTGACCAAATACCTATTCTTGATTAATCAAGAAAAGCTAACCACGTTTTCACTTCATATTTAGTTTCATATTAATATGTTTATTCAAGTTTAAAGAAGTTAATTAAGAGAATATTACAATATATTCAAGGAAACATTACCCAAGATATGGAACAATTCGGATTTGTAGAACTAAATCTACTCCTGTAGTTGCTGGTGGTGACAAAGAGATGGAAAATCTCGGTAGATTCTGCACAAATAAATGCAGCCGCCAATGGCCATGCCTCGGGCAAGATCAATAGCGCCGAAAAATGGCAATTTTATTCCTTTCAGAGGGAGCTAACTGTCCTCATGGAAATGGGGATGGAATGCTTCCCATTTGGCCGACCTGTATTCCTTTCTTGGTGCTTTATCTCTGTTCTCTGGAATTATACCACAGGAACACCTCTTATGAATACCAAACTGAGTAGCTAGCCGCTTTTATAAAATCAAAAATGATCTTACCAAACTAATCCTACCTTGAATTAGCGACCAAATTCAGAATTGGCCAAAAAAAAAAAGCATATTTTTGGAGTACATTTCATGGGAGAGTCTACTCTGTGTATCTATACAGTAGAACCTTCCTTTAGCGGACACCTCTCCACAAAGGACAGTTTCATTTGCAAAATTACCATTTTTACAATATAGCAACTCTCCGGTAAGAGGACACCTCTTCCTAAAGGACACCTTTTCTCTGCAATTAGGTACCCTTTACAGAGAGGTTCTACTGTACTAGAAGATAAAGCTAAAATATACTGCAAAAGTGCTTCTTATTCTATTTTTTTATGACGGTTAGCTTTCAAGTTAGGCAACTCTCTCTTCTCCAGAACGACGTTTAACAAATTTTATCGCAAATGTTTTTTTTAACAGAACGAGAAATCGTAATTTAAATTATTTTAAGGAGTAATAACGACTATTCCTATCCTTAGGGATGAAGTTTGAAAGGATAATTTGTGTGTGAGAGAGAGAGAGAAGAGTAATGATGAACAGAAAAATAAAAGTGCCCAGGGATGGGAAGCGAATCCAGACGTTAGCGATAACAATAGGTTTTATAGAGATATATCTGTGCTGTTATAGGATTAATATAATTCAAGTACGTTCCTTCTTCGTATATAATGCACATATAAATTCAACTCAAATTGCGATTTAGGCACGAATGTTTCTTTTAAACATAAAACAAAATTCTACTGTCAAATATACGATCAAATATATTGGGGGGCTTGGCTCATTAGTGGTGAACCCTCCTAGCGGTTTCGCCAATTTAATCTACCAAACTGCTTCTTATAGCTCTAATACTGTATTGAACGATTCTGATTACACATATACGCTATACGCTACACTGTGAAGGGTGGAATCTCAGAAATGGTATTCAAGCAAACTATGGACATAAGCTTTTCTAATTCTAATAAATATCTGATTTCTTTAAACTAGATTTTTTTATAGCGAGAATGTTTCAGAGAAAAAAGTAATTGATAAAATAAGGGTAAGAAAGAAGGAATGTGGTTTGTGTGACTGTATATTATTTGTGGAAAAAAGGACAAAGTTATTCACGTGTGGCGATTCATGGCTCTGGAATATTCTGTCTTCTATTTATGGCTTCGAGATTATAGATGAGATGAAGGACTCAGAAGATAATCTTCGTATGTACCTGTCCTCTCTCTATCGTCCTGAGTAGTATATATATATATGGAAGAGCTATATTATTACTATGGTAACATTCTCTCTTCAATTTATCTACTCGTGTAATATAAAATAGTATTCGCGAAAGAGCGTTACTCGAACTATTTATTTATAATTTATGTCTATAGATTCCCTGAATACCCCTAATCATCCTTCCAATGAAAATTCAAACTTTATAACATGCTGATACAATAGTAGAATGCTCGGTCTGGAGAATAATTTAGCGAAACTGAAGCAAGAAAATGATTATTCTTTGAGTGTGAAAGCTTGTAAAAAATAGGAACTTATCCTCTACCTTTAATGTGTTTATTTTCTGTTGTCTGTTTTGCATAAGTTGAATCTGGTTAGAACGATGTATGTGAATTAGATGATTCTTTTGTTGCCTTAAATACGAGAAATTAACTGGTTTCACTTTCTATATCTAAAAATGTTTAAAGTTTGATAAATAATTTTATAAATCTGAAAGTTGTGTCTTCATGAACGATCCAACAGAAACCTCAAAGAGCCACTGATGAGCCAAAGCCTTCACATCAAATATTTTATATAATTGCAGTTAGGTCTTCAGAGGAAGTTTAGATCATTCATATAATAATAAACGAAATTACCCTAAATTTACTAAATTTAACGATATTTTAAAATTAATTGTTAAAAAATAAATTATCAGTCTATTATATCAGCTATTCGAACCTGCAGTTAGGTCTAAGGAAGAGAGAAGTTTTGATTATTTATATAAAAAGAAACGCAAATACCTAAAATTGGTAAATTGATCAATATTATAAAATTTACTATTTAAAATAAAATAATTATATGTCATTCTCTATTATGTCATCCTCTATTATGTCACCTATTCAGAGCTTTTTCAGACTCGAGACTGATGTTTTTCTACATAGTAATGTAAACAAGGATTTACATAATGGATAATCCAACCATTCTAATCATCTCCGTCCCTAGAGATAATCTAACTCTGGCCACCTGCTACAGCCACTAATGATGAGGTATCTTATTTTAGGACCTAACAAGTATTTATGTTTGGAAACTTTATTAAACACAAGAGCCTTTCATTAAATTGCTTTAATTAGAGAAATCTCTGTCCCTAACATCACTCATAATTACCGCACTGTTACTAATTGCCATATTTAATTCGGTGTTTTGTTCGGGATTAGGTATTAAAGACTAAATTAGAGGTATTAAGCCAATTGCTCAGGCATACTTCTCTCTCATTTTAATTATTCCAACCTCTCATTTGCATCAACATAATCCTCTCCCTCCGTTGTGGGGAGGGGGACTTTAATAAAGATATTCTTCATTTCTTCATATCCTCCTGGATTTCCATTATTCAGGAGTCTGCTTATTAAGGTGGGCGGTGTGAAGATATTGGGGTATGAAGGAGTACCGGCTAAGATTTGCGAAATTCCACTTTCCGAACAAACATTGTATTTTAATAGGCCAATGACCCGTGCCATGCCCGGCTTTCACCAAATGTATTTACACCTGAGTACATATAGATTCTTTTATTTTAAATATCAAATAAGTTTATTATATATTATTTATTATATTATTATTATCAATTCAGACGTGATATATATATAGGATCTATCTCAAATTTTGATTCTAATTTCACAAAGGTAGTCACTCTAAAAAAAGCAGTCGTTATTAAATGGATTGTTAATGAGAATTTTTTGTATAAGTATTTTCAAAGCTAATGGAATGTTCACATTCAAATTCTTACTAAAATAATTGAATATTTGCATTATCTTAATGTATTTCACATTTGAAAAAGTTTTTAATCTCCATTTTTCTCTCTAAAAATTGAGATCGAATTCTTAAAACTAATCTTTAAAATTCTAAAGAACGCATTAAATAGCTTTTAGATTGAAAGGACACAACCAATCGTAATTTTGTGTGTGCAAGGATTCTTGGAAATAAAATGAAAAAGAAGACCAAATTAGATGTTGGATTTTAGTCGAAGGTATATCAAGTTCATCGTTATTTACCTTTCTAGAAAATTTAATAAATAATGGATTAATTTCTTTTTAGGGTTATTTTCTCTGTGGATTCTTATAAAATAATTCGAAATACAATAGAGGGGAATATTTCCAACAATAAACTGGAAAGGAATAGAAAAATATTCTATAAGATTGATATAAACTTATCTAATCAAGTCGGGAAGAGAATAAACTAACAATATATTTATTGAATTTATAAAATTGAGATCAACAGAAAACGTAAGGCGAAGAGTCATAAGATTCTAGTAAACTCTCCTATAAGAAACCACCTAAGACTTGACAATTCCTCGTCTCTCCTGGAGGTCCTCCATCATTACACTCTGTATACTAATTCTCTGTTCTCGTTAAGATTTAAGAGCTTCATTTCTTCCTTAGAATGTTTAAGCTCTTACACAAATATTTCCCCATCTCCTTTAAAATAATGATAATTGAAAAGTTTGATGTAGGTTTGGTGAAATTCATTATTATTATTGTTATTTTATCCTTATTCTTTATTGTTATTGTGCGTTATTATTATTAGATATATTCATTGATTATTAGTTTTTATGTTTGTTTATTTTTTTCTTGATTCGGCAACAGTGTGTTGTTAATTTTTTTATTTTGTGATGTAAATTAAAAATCGTATTCAGTGGTGTGTATGTAAAATTCTAAATTCTTTTGTTTTGTTGTTTGTAGTAAATAATAAATTCTAAACTCTAATTTAAGTCAAGTCTTTGTTTTAAATCTTAGATAATAAAAAGGCATATATTGGATTGAATAAAATATTTTTTTGCCAATATTTCGGTTTGCGTTCAGCCAAGCGAAATATTGGCAAAAAAATATTTTATTCAATTCAATATATGCCTTTTTATTATCTAATGATTTAAATATGGATTGCTCTCTCTCTCTCTCTGAAATGGGTTTTAGCTATTGAAAAGATTTATATACAAATGATAAATAAATAAATGACTCTATTGAATAGCTAAAATTCATTTCATGTTCGATATACCTGTAGAAAGGTGATTATACCCGAAATCTCGAAGTATTAGTAATAAAAGAAGACACTTATTCTTGGAGCCTTGTTGTTGATTCTTATTGTGATCAAAGGATTCTAACCATTCAATTTATTCAAAATACTCTCTGATATTTGAATTTATTTCAAACATTATGTACTATCAATTGAAAAAGCCCTGTAAGATTTATATATGAATAAAACAAAGCATCAAGGGCTGCGTTTCTTTATTAAAATAAATATATTCGAGCTTTCGGGCACATACGCCCTTCTACAGGAATTAATAAACAATAATCCAACTAGTTTGAAATAATATTTATATTTAAATTTAACGTGCATATCCACGATACACGTGCATTTCAATTTGCAAGGTATCCCATCAGCCATGTGATATCTTATACTGTGAATGAATTATTTTTATCTTATTTTATTTAAGTCTATTGAATTATATGCTTCTGGTAAATCAATTCTGCGATTTATACTGTTATATTGTTTGGACACTATTGCTTCAATTATTAATCTTTGAAATTTATTATTAATATTGTTATAATGTACTTTAGGTTCATTTAAGTTAAATGTGTGTCCTGTTGAATTGGAGTGCTGTACTATTAATGATAATGGGTCATTTCTGTTTATGTTTCTTCTGTGTTCAATGATTCTATTATGCAATTTTCTTCCCGTTTCTCCTACATATTTGGCATTACAATTATTACATTCTATAGAATAAATTACCTCTTTTCTGCTTGATATATATTCAGTTTGCCTGTTTTTTGTAATCGGGTTTCTTAAGATATCTGATAAGTTGGAGAGAGTTGCTATAAAAGGTTTTTATTCCATATTTATCTAGTGTTCTAGAAATGTGGATGGATTTCGGGGAATATGGGATGTAACAATTCTGCCTATATATTTTAGTTTTTTGTGCTGACATGTTAGATGTGACCTGTGCCTGATAGAAATGTTTTAAAATAAATGTTTTGGGATAACCAGCTGATGTCAAATTATTGATAACGGTTTGCGTTTCTTGCGTTTATATATATCGTGAATATATATCAAGCAGAAAAGAGGTAATTTATTCTATAGAATGTAATAATTGTAATGCCAAATATGTAGGAGAAACGGGAAGAAAATTGCATAATAGAATCATTGAACACAGAAGAAACATAAACAGAAATGACCCATTATCATTAATAGTACAGCACTCCAATTCAACAGGACACACATTTAACTTAAATGAACCTAAAGTACATTATAACAATATTAATAATAAATTTCAAAGATTAATAATTGAAGCAATAGTGTCCAAACAATATAACAGTATAAATCGCAGAATTGATTTACCAGAAGCATATAATTCAATAGACTTAAATAAAATAAGATAAAAATAATTCATTCACAGTATAAGATATCACATGGCTGATGGGATACCTTGCAAATTGAAATGCACGTGTATCGTGGATATGCACGTTAAATTTAAATATAAATATTATTTCAAACTAGTTGGATTATTGTTTATTAATTCCTGTAGAAGGGCGTATGTGCCCGAAAGCTCGAATATATTTATTTTAATAAAGAAACGCAGCCCTTGATGCTTTGTTTTATTCATATATTATGTACTATAATATCATTCTTTTTGTAACATTGTTTTTGTATATATCTTTATATATATTTAGGAGATGAAGAGCTACGGACGTCAAGACTACGAGGACGACCACAAATAAATAAACTTAGCAACTTCTTTAATTTACTTTTATTATGAAAACCCGATCGGGAAACACATATACAATACCAATAAAGAGGATATAAAGGTCGATTACGCTGCAAAGCTGCAATCTGGCGTAACAATATAATATGCCATTTCCTGAACCCACCCCATAACCTACAAATGAAGAAATTACCACTGAATAGATTAATTCGATGAATACCCGCAGTAGAAGCCGCATTAAATCTGCATTCAAATACAAGTACTGTACTTGTACAAATATCAGAACCAAAGACCCATTACTCCAACAATATCCAATAGACGACAGAGACTTATGATGGAATCCATCATTTCCAGAAAGCACGATAGCATTAACAGAGGAATAGACATTCCAGAAATTTATAATATACTATTCCCTGAACTCACCCCATACCCTCCAAATGAAGATATCGCCTCTGAAAAGCAATGTCGATTAGCACGCGCAATGGAGACCTGCGCTGATCCTGCATTCAAATAATTGTAAACAACCGAAGCATTTTATTTGATTCAATTCTTTTTCTTTTGGCGGTTCAATGTAAATATTTTCTCATGAAGAAGGGCTTTCTTGCCCGAAAGCTAGAAATATTTATAAATAAATGATTTGTTGAAAATAAACTTTCCCTGGAGGCCTAATGTTTGTATTTTAATAGAAGTAGTTGTAACTGTAAACACCCTATTTATTTTATTTTATTGTAAATTCTCTAATATATTTGTCTTTCTAAGACTTATTAACGATTTATTGTAGAGTGTTTTATCTTGTAGAAGGGCTTTCATGCTTGAATGCTAGAGGTTTATAAATTAAAATGTTTTAAAAGAATCTTCGGATGCCTGATATTTTAAAGTTGATATTGAAACAAGGGATTATATTGAAATATAAAATAATGTCAAAATGGCCTTGTTGTTACCGTGGTGTAGTACGACCTTGGTGACTATATGGCAAATATTCTCTAATTTGACCTGTTAGTGACCATCACTCACAGTTCATCCAGTGACCCTCCGGTATTTTTCTTGATCCCTTCTATCTATCTCATTGCAGGTCTCCATTCGTTCCTTGAACCTTTTTCTATCATTTTATGTCTGAAGTAGCTCAGTCTTTGTTAGCATATTTGGTATTCTAAGAAGATCTAAAATAGGATTTAATTTCATTTAAGATTGAAACATTTGACCGTTTATCTGTCCATCACGCTCTCTGTAGCTTTCTCCATATTCACATTTAAAAGGCTTCAATTATTTGTCCTTCTTATTTCTTAGAATATCCAAATCTCATATACATAATTAACCACAGGAATACTAGTGCCTCTAGAATTTTCATTTTTTTTATTAAATGCATTTATCTTTTATAATCTTGTCCAATTTCATCATTTCGTCAGTTCCTAGCGCTATCCTTCTTTTTACATACTATGGTGATAGTATTCAGCGTTGCCTTACTCCATTTGTGGTTTTAGCCAATTAATATTCCCATATTCTGATTTAAATGTAGCTTCCTGTTTTGTGTATAGTTCTTTATACAGAACAATTGGTGTTCTGGCATTCCCATCAGATTTTTAAAAAATTATTATCATCAATTCAGACGCGATATATCCACAAGGGATCTTTGCGTCAAGAAAAAACACTAAATTTAGATACTATATCACATGAACAATTGAATTATTACAAGGTTTGAGTAGAGTTCAAATAATAAAAGAAAGGAAAGGATATTAAAATCATGCTTGAATTTACAACAAACCATTGGAATAAATACAAATACGAGGTGTGTTCAAAAGGTATCGTGACTTTTGTGTTTTTCAAATATTATTTATTTATTCATGAATACCTATTTTGTCCCCTTCAAAGTAATCCCCATGAGATATTATACACTTGTGCCAACGGTTTGTCCAATCCTCGAAGCACTTCAAAAAATCATTTTTTAAAAATCTTTTCCAGCTCCTCCTTCGATGTCGTCTCTATCTCGTCAAGCGTAGCGTAACGTCGTCCTTTCATGGGCCTCTTCAGTTTAGGGAACAAGAAAAAGTCACAAGGGGCCAGATCTAGGGAATACCGTAGCTGCGGCATCATTAGTGTGTTGTTTTTGGCCAAAAGGTCGCGCACAAGCAACGATGTGTGAGCAGGGGCGTTATCGTGGTGCAAAAGCCAATTTTTGTTCTTCCACAAATCCGGGCGTTTCTGGCGGATTGCTTCGCGCAAATTGCGCATAACTTGCAGGTAATATTCCTTATTGACCGTTCTACCCTGTGGCAAGAACTCATGATGCACCACGCCCCTGCAATCGAAGAAAACTGTCAGCAAAACTTTCACATTCGACCGAACTTGGCGCGCATTTTTCGGTCTTGGTTCGTGCGGCAGCTTCCATTGAGATGATTGAGCTTTGGTTTCCACGTCATAACCATAACCCCACGCTTCGTCACCAGTTATGAACCTCTGGAGCAAATTTGGGTCGTCGCGGACAGAGTCCAACATCTCATTAGCAATGTTCGTGCGATGCTGTTTTTGGTCGCAATTGAGCAATTTTGGTACGAATTTCGCGGCGACCCGTCTCATGCCCAAATCATTGATAAAAATCGAATGGCACGAGCCAAGCGATATGTTTAGGTCCTCAGCAACTTCTCTAACGGTGATTCGACGATTGGCCAATATCATTTTCTCCACCTCATTAATTTTTTCGTCTGTTGTTGAAGTGCTCTGGCGTCCGGCACGCTCTTCGTCGTTCACATCTTCTCGGCCTTCTGAGAACATTTTGTACCACCGATAAACGTTGCTTCGGTCCAAGGTAGCTTCTCCGTATGCCACAGTCAACATTCGGAATGCATCCGCGCACTTTATTTCGTTTTTCACACAAAATTTGTTACAGGTTCTTTGATCCATTTTTTTTAATAGGTAAAAATCGAAGACGATCCAAAACACCTGCAAGCAAAGCAGCTGTCAACAATTAAGTGAACATTCAAAATGGCCGAGGTTGTCGGCATAAGTGAGAGACATGAGTACCAACATAAAGCCACAAAAAGATCGAAATTCGAATATACGTAACCCGCGAAAATTCAAAAGTCGTGATACCTTTTGAACACACCTCGTATATATACAGAGTTTAGCTTTTACGAGTTTTTAACCAAGATAGAAAATCATAGATGTATTTACAGAATTTTTTAGATTTAAAATATGAGTCCTTACTTTTTATAAACATAAAAATATCCTTGTATTCAATGTCTTCCCGATTTCTGTAATTTTGGAAAATGAACATTCAAAATGCAGGTGACTGGAATCCTGCCTTCTCTCTCCACACCCTGGATTGTCTATAGCTCCTATTCGACACAGAAAATCTCCGAAGTTTCCATGATTATTAACGAATTACACATTGTAACAAACTTAGTGTTCCCCTAAGTATCGTTTGCTTTACGTAGACAAAAGCTTTACTATAGTCAATAAAACATATATTTTCCTTTATTTCTTTATGCCTTACCACTATCCATCTTAGATATGATATTTGATCTCTTGCCCCTCTACCTTTTCTGAAACCTACTTATTCTGATGGTAATTATCTATTCAAATGAGGTTCCATTATTTTCTGTATTATATGTTATATAAAAAATTATCAAATTTAAAAATATCATTTCTAGAATGAACTTATCTGTAAGGTCGAACCGCCAGATTTGTCGCTTTTCCTATATAAACCCATTTTTGTTGTTTCCCGTTGGCCGGCTCAAATCTTTCTATAGATATGTAAATATGTAATCTTTTGTTTTCTTCATTCTTCAGGCCTTAAGTAAGGTACAGTTTCTCAATTATGTAAATCATATTCCTTAAGCACAATTAAATCAAATTGTGATTATATTATGTTCTATTATTTACCACGACTGCAAACAATATCTTAAAATACTCATGTATCTAAAAATAATCAGAATCAGTAAGTAATAATTCTATAACTCTAATTCAAAAATCAGCAGAAATTATTTTTTGTAATATACATATTTTGAAAAGTGTTTTACTAGTGTGTCTGGGATATGTGCAATGGTTCTGTAGTTTCTACAGATATTTGAAGATAGGAAGATAGAGGTAGAAATATAAAAATAGTTTTGATTACTAAAAATTAGGCACCTTTCGGGGACTTCATTAAATGAAAACTACGCTTTGAAAAAAAAAACCGAATTTTTAGATGTAATCAAATATTTTACTTAACCACTGGTTTTAAAACATAAAAGTCCTGCGTTTATGGACAGGTTTTAGGGATTCTTTCAAAGACAAATAAAAAATTGATAGTTGTTTTTGAAGATTTATAACCCGATATTCTAATTTTCTAACCGATTTGAAGGGGTTTAATATCCAAAGGATACACCTTTTTTTATAAACGACAATAAGGGTGTTAATAACAGAAAACTACATGACATATAGTTTGCACCTCGCTGCAAGGGTCAACAGCCCGAAACGCGTAGGGGGTTAGCTTTTTTTAAAATGGGTTTTGGCCGGTTCTGGAATAATTAAAAATCAACGAATAGTTGATATTTATTCCGATAGATAGCGCAAGCCAACAGCAACTCTCAGTTCACGATAAGGAGATGCCTTTTTTTTTTTTAGAAAACTACATCTCTAATCGTGATTTAGAGTATTTTTTATTAACTAAAAAATTACACTTTTCTAACCGATTTTAAGAATATAACAAGAGAAGTTACAAGTTTCTAAACAGTTTTGGTACTTTAATAGCCTAAAATTGAACTTTTTCAACTAATATTACGAATTTAAGTGGTCAAATTTAGAAATTATTATAACCTATTTCTAAGAGTTAACTATCCAATTCACACCAGTTGACTTCAAAGAGTTTTTTTTTATAAACAAAAATTCAATGCCCCTAGTTGTGTTTGATAATAAAATAAGAAAATAAGACAAATTTTCTAGTATTAAGCTGTCTGCGTGGATGGTGAAAGTTTTCCAGACATAACTTGTGGTCTCGCAACATTATTTATGATGATAGCCGTCCATCATAAAATATATTACACTCCCCTATATAACCGTGTTTACTCTCATATATAACGTGGAAACTTACACACTTTGGGTCTCGTCCTTTGTTTCTTCTTGAGTAAAACCAGCAATCGATAACACAATTTTTAGGCCTGTTTGCGCTAAAATGTTAAGATTGAAGAAGTATTTATTTTACTTGAAAGGTAATAATTTCTTCCACAGGGAGAAGTTTCTTGCAGAAAATATAACCACTGTACCACTGTGTATGTACCACTTGTATTAAAATATATAAGTATGTTAATATGCTATTTCATTTATACTAATAAATAAAATAATGAATCATCTATAGAAAGGTTCACACAAATGAAAATTTTCAGATGAATATTTACATGTATTAATACAAAGAAATAGATGGGGCGTTATTACTATGTATTAATTTATGTTAAACTGGCCTTGTCCTTATTGTTTGCGGAAGAGCATTGCTAGATGCAAATCTTTAAATATAATTCTACTGTTCTAAAAGCTTATGTCCATAGTTTGCTTAAATACCATTTCTAAGATTCCACCCTTCAGTGTAGCATATAAAAGCAGAATGATCCAATACTATATTGGAGTTCTAAAGAAGCGGTCTGGTAGATTAAAAAAATTGGCGAAACCGCTGGAAGGTTTCACCACTGATGAGCCGAGCACTCATAATATTATTTCATCGCAGTAAGGACAGTATAAGTTTGATTTATTTGTGAAAAGAAATATCGCGTCTTAATGTTTTCATTTGTTGTATATCCATGTATATATATTGTATTTTATACGTACGTTATAGACACGCATTCTTTTATTTATATAATCCCGTAAAACTCCCAAAATTTGAGCTTCATCATATATACAGAATTAATAAATATTTGTTGTAAAACACTTGGTATTTAAATATTAAAATTTTAAGCACCAAACGCTAGTCTCTAATGCGAAGTTATATGTTTCGTTTTAAATCATTTTTTATGCTTATCCCTACACGTTGTACAGGTCATGATATTCATGGTGGGTAGAAATAGGCGACTGCTTTTACTGTAGGTTCACCACATGTCTACACAGGTGAAAAGCAGTTCGACTTTACGCTTACAATTTTAAAAATTTTAGTTTAAATAATTATTTGTATGGATATATATTCTGTTAATTATCATTGTTTCTTATGTAATTTATTCGGCTAGACACCTTGAATAGAGTTGGTTATAAATTAACAGAAATCTTTAGAGAATGTGTGGATGATATTCGGTAAATAAATCCATTTGAGAGAAGAAAGAGGCGATTGTAATGATAAAGGAAGAAATTCCCTAGCAACGGAATCCACCCAGGTACTTATAACTTTGTCTAGCAATTAAAAAAACAGCTCAGCGCTGGTGTTGACGTAAAGAACAAACTAAATCCTGTAATCCCAGAGTACACAGCCAGGCCGTCCTTATCTCCTATCACCGTGGGTCGATGTCTAGTTAGGACCGTCATCTGGTAGACACACAGGCTCTTTAACTACTTTCTCTCTTGTTCGGTCTCTCACATAGCGTTTTCTTTATGCATAGGGCGCCATCTGTTATAAAAATACAAAACTATTGATGATTCTTTTAAAAATGAAACAATTTCTACTGCCCTTACTGCAATGGAAAAATTAATGGGAGGGCCTGGCTCATCAGTGGTAAACCTTCCCAGCGGTTTGATCTACCACACCGTTGTTATATTGCATTTTTCGGTATTTCTTTCATAGTGATACTGATTTTAGACTCATGGAATGGGTATTTTAAATGAACTATGTGTTTGGATCCGGACAACGGTTTCTGTACAGATTGTGAAAATATATTTAAATATATATTTCTATTAATAGTTTTTGTTATATTTATAGAACTCTCGTTTGTTGTTGCATATGCAGTTTTGTAGATTTAGAGAGAATTTGCTGCTAATTGGTATGTAATGTTTTTTGTTTTAAATTTCTATTAATGTAAAATAGGTTAATATGTAAAAATTTCCATTCTGTTATAAAATAAATTATTAATCGAAGATGTCTTGATTTTGAACGTAGTCAAGTAAAAATATACCCTAACAGGTAAATCGATCTACTGAAGAATATTTTGATACTAGATAAATATTTAAAATACCATCATTATGGACATAAACATATAGTCTTCTTTATGCAGGAAATGAAACGGCTTCGCGCGATTTTCCTTTTACAAATAAATCGCTTCCTACTGTCTTTACTGCCTAGGAGGGCCCGGCTCATCAATGGTGATCCCTACAAGGAATTTCTTCAGTTCACTGAATCCTACCGTTATGCTATTGCATGCACGCTTCTAAAGCTATTTTGCTTATATATTTGGCACTGTAAAGTAATTTTGGTTGTGTTATTTAACGAATCTATGTACACACATAATATATATTAGATGGAAATTTTGCCGGGAGGATATTTATCTATAAATACAATGGTCCCCTTTCCCGTCGAAAAAGACGTCAAAACTAGACGCCATCTATTGACCTTCGCCGCAAACTAGCGACCTCGGGTTTAGAAATGATACAAACTTGGGTCCATTATATTTCCACATTCTATATTAATTTCTAATGATTTTTTAAAATTATAATACCCATTCTTATGTAAATATTTGTCCTATGAAATAATTTGTTACCCTCTTTATCAGCCGTTTTGTTGCTATATTTATATAGCTTGAGACTCTTGAACTGGCATTTTGAGATGATAAACATTCTTGGCTTATTTTTACTGTTAAAAAATTCCCCATATGTTTTACATGGCTATTTGTTCAGTCAATATATTTTCACTTGTCATCTATAAACTATTTTAGATAGAATTTTTTACATTCAGTAACAGAGATCTTTCATTGTTATATTTATTTTTGTACAACTCACGAAACTCCTGTAGTTCACCAACATTTTTATCCATTATTGCATTTATACAATTTTCACAAGTTATGCATTTTACCTTTTTCTATAAACTATTATTGATTCAGTTGTATCACTCTTACACGCTCTAATAGCCTACATTATTATATTATGCTAGCTCAAATGCCAAATGCAGGATGGTCAGGATGGGGTAGGGCGTGAAGGGCCAGTCGTAGGGCGACATATACGTCGTGGCCATTAGAAGCAGTTTCGACGCAGGTCAGCCCAGGAGATGGAGCGGAAAACTTCTTCGGTGACTCCCAGCACGCCACAAGCCCTCTAACAAGGATGCACATGTAGCCGTGCCGAATCCAGTGCCCGGCGCGCGCTCTGGCTGTTGAGACGGGGCAATGGGAGTAACCGATCCCCGCAGGACGATGGTCTCCGCCTCGTGCTCCACATAATAGCTAGGGCTGGCGTTTCCTTTTAAATTATAAGCAATTAATATAAAACATAAATTGTTAATATAAATAATTTACGACTCAATTCCGTGTGACTCAGCCCGATCCCTACCAGCGCTACCTTAAAGATAAGTACTGTTTTATTTAACAAATTGTGAGTTTTTTATTTGCCTTTTTTTTAGTGATAACCTGTAATATTAACGTTTGTCACAACTATCTCTTATAGGCGCCTATCTGCCAATGCCTTCCGTGCCCCACCCAGGGCAAATCCAACCAAGATTTATGCCATTTCCGTTTATCTACTGTGGCGGGCGTGTGGTATTTCACACGCCACCTGGGCCGGCATTAATATGCATGAGAGCAATTGGCCGATGGCGCTCCGATTTTAATAAATAATGACACCTCTTGGAGAACTATTTGCTGGATTAAGCCACGGTTATTAGACTCCAATAGCTATTGAACCGGTGGTTTATTCAAAAGGCTGGAGATTGTGTATGTGTATGGTCGTCACGATATCTCGCCTGTGTTGTCCACTCTTTGTTGCACATCTTTCCGGAGACATAACCGTAACAGAGTAACTCAATAATTTCCAAGGAATTTTTATATATTAAAAATATAGATAGCATACCTAAATGTAACGAATGAAGACGCGAATGTTTCTTTTCACAAATAAATCAAAATACTACTGTCCTTACTGCGTTGAAAAAATATTGGGAGGGCTTGGCTCATCAGTGGCGAACCCTCCCAGCGGTTTCGCCAATTTAATATACCAGACTGCCTCTTTAGAACTCTAATATTGTATTGATCATTCTAGTTATATATGCTACACTGAAGGGTGGGATCTTAGAAATGATATTTAATCAAACTATGGACATCAGCTTTTAGGACAGTAGAAGTTTGATCATTAGTAGCTTGATTTATTTGTGAAAAGAAACATTCGCGTCTTAATGTCTCCATTCGTTATATATAGATGGCGCAGCTTTGCTTTGTATTAATACATAAATGTGGGAGACTAGTTTATAAATGGTTATAGACTATTTCCAACAAACACGACACCATATCGAATAACACAGATTAAAAATTGCCTCCATTCTTATTTTTCTCAAATAAGTGCACCAATCCCTCTAGTTTGTACAAATGATCGAAGGAGCACATGGGATATTATATGGGAATCCTCAACCTTTTACATATGGTGCACTTACAATATATTCAGTCACAAACGTCAACATACAATGATTACTACAACCTATACTTTGTGTACAAAATATCCCCATAAAATTGTGCAATAAATATCCCCATAACGATTTTAATTTTATTCTATAGCTCATATTTAGAAAGGAAAAAAATGGAATAAAGAGATAGCTACCTAAAGTTTAGTATATTCGGAGGAGATATAGTTAAAATATTCACCACTAAAAACTCAGTTGATGTATTATATATTATATATATTAAATACCCATTTCTTGATTTCTCAGGAAGCCTCTGGGACCAAATAGAGGTAGTCTGCACCACGCTGACGAGGGCCAACAGCCGGAAACGCATACGTCGTTGACCTTACTTGATTTATCAAGAAATTGGGTTGGCCAAATATCACGGAACAAGTTAAATAAAGGTTTAGTTTATTTTTGTTCCACTAGATAGCGCTCTGCCATCTATAGATGCTCACATGAGCACGGTCAGGATATGCCTTTTATATTTTCAATATATATATATTGAAATATCTATATATATAAAAATGAATGTATGTGTGTCTGTTTGTTTGTTTGTTTGTCCTTTATGCCTGACCAAACCACTCATTGGATCGCCATGAAATTTTGGGAAGTTATTTAGTATAGTACTGGGAAGGTTTCTAGCAAATAAAATTTTTGAAATAACTTTTCGCCTAGAAATAATCAAGATAAATATTCTAATTTATCTGTTATAATTCAACAATCTGCTCTAAATATTATCATGATGATACGATGATTTTGTAATGTAGAAAATTAGGAAAGACAAAATTCAGGATGACACGGCAATTTATTTGAGACAAGAATAATGATACAATTCAAAGGCAAGATACTATTCCTTTAACTTCCAATTACCGAGGGAACCAATTAATATTGATTTTATTCAACTTATCGAGTAATTTTCAAGGGACCGGGAAAAAAATGTTCACTTTATCGAGAGATTCGTTAGACAAACTTTTACTCGGGTAAAACCCGGGCGAAGCCGGGTACGTCCGCTAGTTAAAAATAAAAAAAAGGATCTCCTGACCACGAGCACATGTGCTTTTTAGATGGCAGAGCGCCATCTAGTGGAGCAAAAATAAAATAAACGTTTATTTAGCTTGCTCCGTGAAATTTGGCCAACCCAATTTCTTGATTTATCAAGAAAAGCCATCCACGAACGCGTTTCGCGCTGTTGGCGCTCGTCAGCGTGGAGAAGGCTGTAACCACTGCGACCAAAAAATAATTTTGGTCCCAATGGCTTCTTGAGAAATCAGAAAATGGGTATTTAAGGTGCACATGTGCTCGTGGTCAGGAGATGCCTTTTTTATTTTTAATATCAACACCTGACCCACTTATCTTTTATTTTTTTCTATTATTTTTTCATATTGAAATATATATATATATATTAAAAATATAAAAGGCATATCCTGACCAGGAGCACATAATTTTAATATCAACACCTGACCTTTTTATTTTTTCTATTGTTTTTCCATATATATATATAGAAGAAATATATGAATATTTGAAACAGATTAATGAATGATATATTCAATAATAGAAATTTATTGATATATAATTTTTAAAATTGAAATTTAAGAAATATTTCTAAAATAAAATGGGTTTCTCCAAAGAAGTCAGAAATAAGGAATAGATCGTTAGAGATATAGTTCAGTGCCCTATCCTCCCATACAAAGTTTGGTGACGTCTCTTTCAATATACACCAGTCATTGCGACCTATGAGTTTTGCTTCAAACAGATTTGATCTATTTTGTCATTGCGTATAATTTTGTGCTTCACATTCAGTATTTGCGTTGATAAAGACTATTCAAAAATACCTCTCAAAATAGTGAGTCTTATTAGAAAAAAGGTAAACTTCGAAGCATGAATTTTCACCGAGCTAATCTTTTAATGTGTTGGCAGGCCTTAAGTATATACATATTAAAAACTCATATTTACATATTTTAGCGCTATATTTATTATCAAAAATTATTTTCTGACATTTATTTGCTTTTAACCAACATAAAATGAGCAGGTGTGTAAATAAAGGTAGCTATATTGTTTTATTGTTTGTGAGTTAGTAAATACGTTGAATCAGCACACAAATAAGCTAATTTTGTATCTTTAAATTACTTCATTGTTTAACATTATGTAGATTTTGAATGTTTATTTATAAATCCTTGTATCATTTTCATAATTAATTTTCCTGGTTGATTAAAACTTTAACTACAAAGTTTTTAAAGGAGTTGCCTTATTTCTCTCTCTTAGAAGTAAGTAGACTTATAAACATTAGACGTAGTTTGGTAAGGTCCATTTCTCTAGTCACCGTTGAAGAATTTCTGGCATGTCCATGTCTCTAGTGGCAATGCACACAAGAATCAGCAGAGCGTTTAGATGAAATGAGGAAAGAGACATTCTCAGCAGGATCTAGTCCAAAAAGTTCGGACAGGCTGTGGACATTCTGACAATTGTCTCCTAACACCTATATAAGATTATTGAAATAATATTTTTATACGACGAGGCTAGAGAATAATCTCGATCTAAAAATAAGATCAGATGGACAACAGACCTGTTTTTCCAAAGCCAACATCTGGCATTAACTATTACAAAAGCTGTTTTTTGTCTCGTGAACAATTGAAATATCATTTCCATTGGCGCCAGTCTCTTTACTTTGTATTTATTATATTGACGCCTAAAAGGTACAAAATTTCTGTCATTTCGTTCGGTGTAACAATTTGAACTTCAAAATATAAATCATCGAAAATATTGTTGAGATAACTTTTCAAAATTATTTACCTATTTCTTTTTAAATAAAGTACTTCCCTGCTTTTACACTTTGATTCAATCAATAAGGAATCAAAGGTTTATTTTATTTCTCGAGCTTTCGGGCTAACATGCCCTTTAACACGGAGATCCTGAAGTAAACTTATATCCAATTATAACACTTGTGCTAGATAAATAAAATAATTAATATTATTGATTATTTCAAACTATTTCAAAATGGAAAATCAGGAAAATCGGTGAAATACAAAATTCTCTTATAGAGAGGACTCATTTTGAAGACCAAACACCTTTCTGAACATTGTTTTTATATGACATGATATTTCCCAACCTTCAATAGGATATCATTCCAAGATAGATCAAGATTATCCATGTTCTTTGGAAGGTCTCTCGATGGAAGTTCTGCCACAGGGTTTGGCCCACGCCTTACTGCGCAGAGTGCAAAGGCTGACATCGCCCTAGGAACACAAACTTTAGCTCATAACTCAAGGTAACGAAATCTTGAAAACCAACTTTCCGAAGATTTATATTCGGCGGTTCAAGGTTCGACCACATTACCAATAATTAAAATTCAGCTAAAAAATATACGTAAATGACATTAAAATATAAATATGCACGCACACACGATCTTAAATTAACTCAAAGCAATAACGCGCCATCTATACATATAAAATGAAAGGATTTAAAAGCACGAATGTCTCTTTTATACATAATACAAACTTCTACTGCCCTTACTGCGATGAAAAAAATATATTGGGAGGGCTTGGCTCATCAGTGGTGAAGCCTCCCAGCGTATTATGTAAAAAAGAAACATTCGTGCTTTTAAATCCTTCCCTTTTATATGTATAGATGGCGCGTTATTGCTTTGTGTTAATTATGCCTAACTGGCCTTGTCTTTATTGTTTGCAGAAGAGCATTGCTCGATGCAAATATTTGAATGTAATTCTAATGCCCTATAAGCTTATGTCCAAAGTTTTCTTGAAAACCGTTTCTGAGATTCCTTCCTTCAGTGCTGCGTATATAATCAGAATCGTCCAATAGAGTATTAGAGCTCTGAGAAGCGGTCTGGTGGATTAAATTGGCGAAACCGCTGGGAGGGTTCACCACTGATGAGCCGAGCCCTCCCAATATATTTTTTCATCGCAGTAAGGGCAGTAGAAGTTTGTATTATGTATAAAAGAAACATTCGTGCTTTTAAATCCTTTCATTTTATATCCATAGATGGCGCGTTATTGCTTTGTGTTAATTTATGCCTAACTGGCCTTGTCTTTATTGTTTGCGGAAGAGCATTGCTCGATGCAAATATTTGAATGTAATTCTACTGCCCTATAAGCTTATGTCCATAGTTTTCTTGAAAACCGTTTCTGAGATTCCTTCCTTCAGTGCTGCGTATATAAGCAGAATCGTCCAATACAGTATTAGAGCTCTGAGAAGCGGTCTGGTGGATTAAATTGGCGAAACCGCTGGAAGGGTTCACCACTGATGAGCCAAGCCTTCCCAATATATTTTTTCATCGCAGTAAGGGCAGTAGAAGTTTGTATTATGTATAAAAGAAACATTCGTGCTTTTAAATCCTTTCATTTTATACGATCTTAAATCTTTACGTTTATTTAATAAAAAAATAATAATAATAGGAGGCGAAAACTTTATTCTGTGCCCTTGTGAGGTACAACCTGCACTACGCCAACAGGGGCCAAAACAGCCCGAAACGCATACGTAATTGGCTTTATTTCACTCATTTTTTTTTCAAAATTTACAGAAATAAAAATATAAAATTATATATCATTCAATAGATAGTGCTCAATCATCGACAAAGTTTAGCTGCATGTTGCTGGTGTAATGAAAAGGCCGAATTTCAGGATAAAATACTTTATACTTTTGTTGGCATGGTGTCATAATAGTTATCACCACCTGTGATTTCTGTACATGGGTGAGTTATCTTGACGCTTATTTAATAGAAATAAAATATAAATGTCAATGTCTGTTGCCTGTTTCACGATAAACTTAAAACTACTGAAACAATTGGTACCAAATTTTGAATGTCGCTTTTTATAAACCGGGGGAAATTTTTCGGCTACATTTTGATTAGTATTTTTGGCATTTTATTTTTATATGAAGAATTTTTTTTTACGCGCAGTAAATACGAGGCGAAATAACAACACCAGGCCAATTAAACGACCAATGAGTGTTCTGCTTTTTTTTTCAAGTTGCTTGCGTACTTTTTGAAATATCTTTTTATACGAGTGTTACTTTTTTCACAAAAGTATTCAGTATTGAGAGATAAATTTATATTACTAAGTTACGGTAAGTGCACACAATGCAATTAAAAAAAAACTTTTCAAAATTAGCGTTACTCTATGTAAATAATGGCTTTCGTAGTTTTTATGAATTTTTGTTCTGACCATTTTTTTTTCTCTTTAAAGAAGTCGCAGTCATTAGCAAATATATGTTTTCCTTATTTCCATGGGCTCTTTCATTTTTTACAGAAAAATATGTATATGCCAGTGTTAAAAGTCGTGGCATAGAATATGTAAATATCTTTTTGAGTGTATGGCTTGGAATGTAAATTTCTTTTAAATGAATTATTATTATGTCAAATATATTTTGAATGGATTATTATTATGTAAATTTCCCTTTTGTATATAACTGAGCCGTGTTGTTGAAATAAAGAGTTTCTTAGTAGAGCGAGAGCTTTACGTGTGTAGCCGCTGGGTATTGTCTACGTTATTTTCTTTTCTCGCTTGATCACCCGAAGCAGTCCAAATAATATCAAGACTTTGGGTAAAAGTCTTACTTGTTAAGAGGAGGTTTCTTCAATCTGACCTATCGTACCTTAACATTTAGTGGCGTCCCCGGGTGGGCTGCGTGGGCTGGTCAAGTAGAGAAGACGGGAAGACCTGTAGGCGCTGTCTCCCGAGGAACAGAAGGCGGGAAGACCTGTAGGCGCTGTCTCCCGAGGAACAGAAGGCGGGAAGACCTGTAGGCGCTGTCTCCCGAGGAACAGAAGACGGGAAGACCTGTAGGCGCTGTCTCCCGAGGAATAGAAGGCGGGAAGACCTGTAGGCGCTGTCTCCCGAGTAACAGCAGCTCAAGGCAAAGAAGCTAAAGAAGCTCAAAGGCAAAGAAGCTAAGTAAGCTCAAGGCAAAGAAGCTAAAGAAGCTCAAGGCAAAGAAGCTAAAGAAGCTCAAGGCAAAGAAGCTAAAGAAGCTCAAGGCAAAGAAGCTAAAGAAGCTCAAAGGCAAAGGAGCTAAGGAAGCTCAAAAGGCAAAGAAGCTAAAGAAGCTCAAAGGCAAAGGAGCTAAAGAAGCTCAAAGGCAAAGAAGCTAAGGAAGCTCAAAAGGCAAAGAAGCTAAAGAAGCTCAAAGGCAAAGAAGCTAAGGAAGCTCAAAAGGCAAAGAAGCTAAAGAAGCTCAAAGGCAAAGGAGCTAAAGAAGCTCAAAGGCAAAGAAGCTAAGGAAGCTCAAAAGGCAAAGAAGCTAAAGAAGCTCAAGGCAAAAGAAGCTAAATGAAGCTCAAGGTTTAAAGGAGCTCAAGAAGCCCTTTGTTAAAGGTTTAAAGGAGCTCAAGAAGCCCTTTGTTAAAGGTTTAAAGGAGCTCGAGAAGCCCTTTGTTAAAGGTTTAAAGGAGCTCGAGAGGCCCTTTGTTAAAGGTTTAAAGGAGCTCAAGAGGCCCTTTGTTAAAGGTTTAAAGGAGCTCAAGAAGCCCTTTGTTAAAGGTTTAAAGGAGCTCGAGAAGCCCTTTGTTAAAGATTTAAAGGAGCTCGAGAAGCCCTTTGTTAAAGGTTTAAAGGAGCTCAAGAAGCCCTTTGTTAAAGGTTTAAAGGAGCTCAAGAAGCCCTTTGTTAAAGGTTTAAAGGAGCTCGAGAAGCCCTTTGTTAAAGATTTAAAGGAGCTCGAGAAGCCCTTTGTTAAAGGTTTAAAGGAGCTCAAGAAGCCCTTTGTTAAAGGTTTAAAGGAGCTCAAAAGGCCCTTTGTTAAAGGTTAAAAGGATCTCAAAAGGCCCTTTGTTAAAGGTTAAAAGGAGCTCAAAAGGCCCTTTGTTAAAGGTTAAAAGGAGCTCAAAAGGCCCTTTGTTAAAGGTTAAAAAGAGCTCAGTGAAGCTCAAGGTTTAAAGGAGCTCAAAAGGCCCTTTGTTAAAGGTTAAAAAGAGCTCAGTGAAGCTCAAGGTTTAAAGGAGCTCAAAGGCAAAGAAGTTGAAGAAGCTACAGGGTGAAAGGCTACCTACAAGGTAAAAAGGATACCTACAAGGTGAAAGGATAACTACAAGGTGAGATGGAGGAAGTTAGCAGAAGGCGTAGAAAGGCGATAAGAGGCGTTTTTACCGAGGTGGTAAATGATATGAATACAGAGTTAAGGGATCCTCTTATTGATAAAAGTGGCATATATGCCAAATTTGATAGATTAGAATCTCTCCATTTGGAGCTGGTGGCATTGAATGAATGATGCCAGGCAATTTTATTGGCCAAAGATGAGGCTACTGACGATGAAATTGATAAAGAATTTGAGGATTGTGAAGTCTACATCACGGAAAGTTATTATTTGAAGGCTAGAATTCGCGTAATGCGTGAGCAGGATAGGGATGCTCAGGTCAAGACTTCTCAAATTCCACCAGGGGCGTCTAGTGCCTCTCCGAATTCAGAAACCGATAATCAGAAAGTTATCAAACTTCAGACTATTTCTACGTCTCTATCGAAAAGCCCGGAAGAATCCATGAAAAATGAAATTGAAGGCGTGGAAAAAGAGGATTCTGTAAAAACTGCTAGAGCTACGGATGTGAAGCCTGCTCTAGCTAAAGCTAGAATGCTAAAGGAAGCTTGTTCAGCTCCCTCTATAATAGATATTGAATATGAGGGCAAAAAAGTGCTGTGAATGCTATTAAAGAAAAGGAATTGAACGCGGCAGTTGAAGGCGGTGAAGGGAAGGAAACAGAAGCGGCAGTAAAATGCAATGAAGTGAAGGATTCTGAAACTGCAGTTGATAGCTATGTGGGTGTGAGGGAAGCTGAGGCTAAAGACAAAGCAAATGAAGCGGAAGCAAAACCTGATAAAGTGAATTCTAAAGACGGAGATCAAGTAAAAGAATCTGAAGCAGGAGATGAGCCTAAGGGCAACGGAGTAAGGGATTCTAAAGATGAGCCTAAGGGCGACGGAGTAAGGGATTCTGAAGATGAGCCTAAGGGCGACGGAGTAAATGATGCTGAAGCAAGACCAACTGGAGATACGGATTCTAAAATAAAGAATAAGGGAGATCTACAAAAACTTAAGGGCAACCCAGGGGATTGGCTCTCAAGGTGGGGGCAATTTGGTAGAAATAATGCCAATGAAAAATATGAAGAGGCAAATTTAAAGGATAAGGAAGATTCTGAAGCGAAGCCTAAGGGCGACGGAGTAAAGGATTCTGAGACTGCAATTAAAGGTTATAAACCGGTGAGCAATTCTAGAGCAGTAGCTGAGGGTACTGATTCAAAGGTGGAAGAAGAAAAGCT
The DNA here is from genome assembly GCA_030710605.1 of Cordylochernes scorpioides. NCBI lineage: Eukaryota > Metazoa > Arthropoda > Arachnida > Pseudoscorpiones > Chernetidae > Cordylochernes > Cordylochernes scorpioides. The sequence goes on from CP092883.1 coordinate 38,334,058, forward strand.
AGATGTAGAACAAGGTACTGATTCAGCGGTGGAAGAAAAGATAGATGCAGAACAGGGTACTGATTCAAGGGTGGAAGAAAACCCAGATGCAGAACAAGGTACTGAATCAAGGATGGAGGAAGGGATTATTGATACAAAGGATTGGTTGAATGATGGGTTCATCGAAGGAGTTGATGAAATTCCACCTGAGGGAAAAGGATACTGGTTTCCTGATCGCCCTGTATTTGGGTGTGAGTCCGAAACGACGCCTATACGGCCAGTATGCGACGGCGCTTCCTGTCGAGGACGCAGCGGACTATCCTTGAGGCGATATTTAAAAAAGATACCCAATCTACTGAGGAGAATCCCGGAAATAGGGATAAAACTTCGGAAAAATAAGTACGGAGTTTTGGCCGACGTGAGGAGATATTTCCAGGTGATGGCCATCAGGGAAAATGATTGGGACTACCTCCGATTTCTTTGGAAGAGGAAGATGGACGCTTATGGGGCAACCTCCGGTGGTGTGTATGGAGAGGGTGCCGCAGTGTGCCGAGGAGAGGATGATTTTCCTGGATAAGAGCCTGGGCTCCCTGCAACGGTGTCCCACCTGCCTGGATCCCCCCATTACGGTGGAGCGGATTTTTTTCTTTTTACAAAAAAGAAAGGTGGGGGTATGTTAAAAGTCGTGGCATAGAATATGTAAATATCTTTTTGAGTGTATGACTTGGAATGTAAATTTCTTTTAAATTAATTATTATTATGTAAATTTCCCTTTTGTATATAACTGAGCCGTGTTGTTGAAATAAAGAGTTTCTTAGTAGAGCGAGAGCTTTACGTGTGTAGCCGCTGGGTATTGCCTACGTTATTTTCTTTTCTCGCTTGATCACCCGAAGCAGTCCAAATAATATCAAGACTTTGGGTAAAGGTCTTACTTGTTAAGAGGAGGTTTCTTCAATCTGACCTATCGTACCTTAACAGCCAGTATTTTTTGGATTAATTTTTATAGGCCTGATCTTATTCAAGTGTTAATGCGCTGGGGCGGGTATCTCGGAGGTTGGGTTTAAAAGCTGTCATCTATTTAAACTATATTGATTTTAAAACAACTAAATGTATTGCACAAAATAATTGAATCAAATACCCAAACACTTTTATTTATTTTTTAATTTTTAAAACTCATTTATATTATATATAATATAAATATATATTATAATACCAACTATATTAATTAAATCAAATACCTAAACACTAATATAATACAATTTTTGTTATCACTTATACTTTTTGCCTGTGGTTTATGTGTTACTTCTGTATTGCTATTCTATGGCACTTCTACTATTTATTATTGATGTACTTTCAGTATGAAGGAAATTGCACTCGGGCGAAGCCGGGTCATTCGTCTAATGTATGATATAATGAAAGGGCACGTCCTCTCTGACCGTGTGACTGTATGTTGCTCTCATTATATTATGCTATTAATATGATTCATTATCGCGCCATCTGTTATAAGAAATTTGAACTATTCATGACGTGTATGATTATTTCGAAAATTAATCAATTTTCCACTGCCCTTACTGCAATATATGCCGGGCCAACCTGTGTTGCTTCTACAGACCTACAACAGATACCTCCGATCTTAGAATGTATGTCGGAACAACCCAAGTTGTTTCCACAGAACAATACAGACCACATATTCTAAATAGTCTGTCTAATATCTCCTCTGAACAGTTGAAAATAAACACCTCAATTGCAGTAAGGGCAGTAGAAAATTGATTTATTTTTAAAAGAATCAAATGCGTCAAAAATAGTTCAAATTTCTTATATTATGAAATATTGCTCGGATCCTTTTATTCTTTTTCTTTTCTAATTTTAAACTCTTTTAAAGCATGCAATATAATGCTTAAGTATATTCAGCCTTACATATACTTTTTACGAAATCAAAGTATGTGATGGAGCTTCCCTTGTTGGATCTTTAACGTTAAAACTGCACCACGCTAATGAGGACCAAAATCCCGATAATTCTTGATAGTACGAAGGTGTGTTCAAAAGGTATCGCGACTTTTGTGTTTTTTCAAAAATTATTTATTTATTCATGAATACCTATTTTGTCCCCTTCAAAGTAATCCCCATGAGATATTATACACTTGTGCCAACGGGTTTTCCAATCTTCGAAGCACTTCAAAAATCATTTTAAAAAATCTTTTTCAGCTCCACCTTCGATGCCGTCTTTATCTCGTCAAGCGTAGCGTCCTTTCATGGGCCTCTTCAGTTTAGGGAACAAGAAAAAGTCACAAGGGGCCAGATCTGGGGAATACGGTGGCTGCGGCATCATTAGTGTGTTGTTTTTGGTCAAAAAGTCGCGCACAAGCAACGATGTGTGAGCAGGGGCGTTATCGTGGTGCAAAAGCCAATTTTTGTTCTTCCACAAAACCGGGCGTTTCTGGCAGATTGCTTCGCGCAAATTGCGCATAACTTGCAGGTAATATTCCTTATTGACCGTTCTACCCTGTGGCAAGAACTCATGATGCACCACGCCCCTGCAATCGAAGAAAACTGTCAGCAAAACTTTCACATTCTACCGAACTTGGCACGCTTTTTTCGGTCTTGGTTCGTGCTTCCATTGAGATGATTGAGCTTTGGTTTCCACGTCATAACCATAAACCCACGCTTCGTCACCAGTTATGACCCTCTGGAGCAAATTTGGGTCGTCGCGGACAGAGTCCAACATCTCATTAGCAATGTTCATGCGATGCTGTTTTTGGTCGCAATTGAGCAATTTTGGTACGAATTTAGCGGCGACCCGTCTCATGCCCAAATCATTGATAAAAATCGAATGGCACGAGCAAATCGATATGTTTAGGTCCTCAGCAACTTCTCTAACGGTGATTCGACGATTGGCCAATATCATTTTCTCCACTTCATTAATCTTTTCGTCTGTTGTTGAAGTGCTCGGGCGTCCGGCACGCTCTTCGTCGTTCACATTTTCTCGGCCTTCAGAGAACATTTTGTACCACCGATAAACGTTGCTTCGGTCCAAGGTAGCTTCTCCGTATGCCACAGTCAACATTCGGAATGCATTCGCGCACTTAATTTCGTTTTTCACACAAAATTTGATACAGGTTCTTTGATCCATTTTTTTAAATAGGTAAAAATCGAAGACTATCCAAAACACCTGCAAGCAAAGCAGCTGTCAACAATTAAGTGAACATTCAAAATGGCCGAGCTTGTCGGCATAAGTGAGAGACATGAGTACCAACATAAAGCCACAAAAAGATCGAAATTCGAATATACGTAACCCGCGAAAATTCAAAAGTCGCGATACTTTCTGAACACCAACTCTTAAAAATAAAAGGTTAGCGTATGTTTGATATATTTTTCAAAGGATAGCAATAAATCATATGCAAAATTAATTTGCTCGATTAGTCGTTTCATTATATCTAACTATATTGCTCATACATATCCTTTTCTTTTTTCCTCTATTTATAAACTCTTTTAAACATATTTATTATATCGTAGTAACGTATTTTCGAAGCAAAACACTTTAATAAATTAAAATCCATATTGAAATATATTTAAGGTGAAATACTATATTGGTTTGATTTTTGTATATACAGTGGTACCTCGACATACGAGTTTAATTTGCTCCGCAACCTTGCTCGTATCTTGAATTACTCGTATCTCGAAGCAAATTTCCCCATACAAAACAATTGAACTGCCATTAATCCGTTCCAACCTCCAAAATGTCACTCCAGTTATTTTGTTACGTGGTTTTAAATAATAAAAACGTATTTATAAATATCAAATATTTATTGCACAAAAACAAAAAAGAGAATGTAAAGAAATAAATTAGATATCCTCACTGGTCTTTGCCTTTTTCGCTACATTTTTCTCGCTTTCACCTGTAGGCCGTTTAGAAAAAAACATGTCCAAGAAGGTTTATTTCTTCCTCCCTCTCAGAATGTTCCGGAAATGAGTTAGGCAAGTGTCATTAAAAAGGTCAGATGCACGACCTGTTGCAACCTTTTCTGGGTGTTTTTTTTTTCCACGAACTGTGAAACTCTCTCCCATATTCCTAAGATCTCCTTTATCTCACTTGTAGAAATAACCTCCTCCTCTGACTCCTCAAAACCAATTACTTGCATAACCTCAGTATGCTGCTGTGACTATAACTCTTGTATCTCTTCAGTCGTCAGTTCCTGGGTGTGCGCGTGATGGCGCGACTGCGTGCTACTACCGAACCGAACTCGTATCTCGAATTTCGCTCGTAACTAAAAGCAAAAAATCACTTGCTCGTCGACTCGTATCTCGAAAAACTCGTATGTTGGGGCGCTCGTATGTCGAGGTACCACTGTACATCTTTTAAATATGAGTTAGGGGGTCGGTGAAAATATGGTCTAAACCTTTGGTTTTCGACCGCTACGAACCAGGTTCGATTCCCGCATTGAGCACTTCTTCTGATTAAAAAACAAAGAAAAATGCTCTACAATGCCCTCCCCCCATTTTTGCAACGGGGCTCTGGCACCTTTGTAAGCGCAAAGTCGAACTGCGTTTTACATGTGTAGACATGTGATACACTTACAGTAAAAGCAGTCGCCTACTTCTACTTAACATGATTATCATGACCTGTACCACGTGTACTAGGGATAAGAAAAAAAAAAGTAAAACGATGCTATTTTTATACTAATTATAATTAGTGAAGGATCAGTGCGAGGGTGGACGGAAGATGGTAGCGCAGGCAAGGTAAGGAAGAGTGTGGGTCGAGGAACCTGATTTATTCCTGCCTACTCCAACAATAGCAACAAAGTGAAAACATCAAAAGTAATTAATCTTCAATAAGATGATAGATGGCCTTTGTTAAACATTTTTGTTTTCCCTAATTGATACGTAATAAATTTGGTAAAAAGTTTGGGTAAAAAGTTGGAGGAAATTAATGACTCTCTGGACGGGATGGATGGCTTGCCCGAGTTCTGCATCTTATTTCTGGGCATATTGATTTTAGGACAGTTCAGGACTAGTTGGTTCAGTACTAGTTGTGATTTTAGGTCAGTTCAGGCAGCATAGGTTCAGTACTAGTTTTGATTTTGGGTCTGTAGAGACAGTATAGGTTCAGTGCTAGTTGTGATTTTAGGTCAGTTCAGGAAGCATAGGTTGAGTACTAGTTGTGATTTTGGGTCAGTTCAGACGACATGGGTTCAGAACTAGTTTTGATTTTGGTTCTTTGGAGACAGCATAAGGTTCAGTACTACTTGTGATTTTAGGTCAGTTCAGACAGCATAGATTCAGTACTAGCTGCATTTTGGGTCAGTTCAAGCTGCATAGGTTTAGTACTTGTTGTGATTTTAGGTCAGTTCTCAGGCAGCAGAGGTTCAGTACTTGTTGTTATGTGGGTCAGTTGAGGACTAGTTGTTTCAGTACTAGCTGCAATTTTGGGTCAGTTCAGGCAGCATAGGTTCAGTACTAGTTGTGATTTTGGGTCAGTTCAGACGACATGGGTTCAGAACTAGTTTTGATTTTGGTCTTTAGAGACAGCATAAGTTCAGTTATAGTTGCGATTTTAGGTCAGTTCAGGCAGCATAGATTCAGACTAGTTGTGATATAGGGTATGTAGATACAGCATTGGTTCAGTACTAGTTGTGATTTTGGGTCTATAGAGACAGCATAGTTCAGTACTATTTGCGAATTTAGGTCAGTTCAGGCAGCATAGGTTCAGTACTAGTTGTGATTTTGGGTCTGTAGAGACAGCATAGGTTCTGTGCTAGTTGCGATATTTAGTCAGTTCAGTCAGCATAGGTTCAGTACTAGTTGTGATATTGGGTCTGTAGAGACAGCATAGTTCAGTACTATTTACGATTTTAGGTCAGTTCAGACAGCATAGGTTCAGTACTAGTTGTGATTTTGGGTCTGTGGAATCAGCATAGATTCTGTGCTAGTTGCGATTTTTAGTCAGTTCAGGCAGCATAGGTTCAGTACTAATTGTGATATTGGGTCTGCAGAGACAGCATAGGTTCAGTACTAGTTTTGATATTTGGTCTGTAGAGACAGCATAGGTTTAGTACTAGTTATGATTTTTGGTCAGTTCAGGTAGCATAGATTCAGTACTAGCTGCGTTTTTGGGTCAGTTCAGGCAGTAGAGGCTCAGAACTAGTTGTGATTTTAGGTCATTTCAGGCAGCATAGGTTCTTTGCTAGATGTGATTTTGGGTCAGTTCAGACAGCATAGGTTCAGTACTAGTTGTGATTTTAGGTCATTTCAGGCAGCAGAGGCTCAGAACTAGTTGTGATTATAGGTCATTTCAGGCAACATAGGTTCTTTGCTAGTTGTGATTTTGGGTCAGTTCAGGCAGCATAGGTTCAGTACTAGTTGTGATTTTAGGTCATTTCAGACAGCATAGGTTCTTTGCTAGTTGTGATTTTGGTTCAATTCAGACAGCATAGGTTCAGTACTAGTTGTGATTTTAGGTCAGTTCAGACAGCATAGCAATCCTATATCATCTGCATTGGCTAATATCTTTATGGAAAAAATTGATAAATTAATCGTTGAATCTACACAACTACAAATATTAATATGGAAACGCTACATTGATGATGTATTATGCATCACAAAAATGGATGTTTCCGTAATTCTAAATTTTAAAAATAGTCTCAGACCCTTTCTGAAATTCACTTATGAATTGGATGTAAATAGGTCTTTACCATTTTTGGAATTACAACTGACCAGAAATCAAAATAAAATTAAAACAAAAAATCACCGCAAACCATCCCAGAATTCATATTCTTTTGATCCTATCTGTCATAAAATTGCGGTAGTTAAAACACCTTTCAAGAGGTTGGCTACACACTTTACAAATATAAATTATGAAAAGGGTAAAATAGAAAAACGATTTCAAGAACTAGAAAGTAATAATTATCCTAAACATTTCATCAGAAATCAATTTTATATACCAAAATTTCCATCCTCGAACAATAGACAGGTCTTAACCCCGAACATATTTTGTTTCTTACCTTACAGCTATGGATGTGAAAGAATATCCAGAAGTTAAAAAAAAAAAACATAATATAACAACAATATATCAACTCAACCAAAATTTGAGAAACATCTTCCGTCACCCCGACACAAAACAAATTTATAAGCTAGAAGATAGAATCAATGTAATTTATAAAATACCATGTAAATCCTGCCATAGGAGAAACCAGCAAATCTTTATCAGAAAGAATCAACCAACACAAATCCGCACTAAAGCACCATAGTCCGACATTCTTACTGATAGATAACGCATTCAACAATAGTCACACTCCAGACTTCGATCACACATCTATAATATATCAAAATATCAAAGAAAAACATTGCCGAATATTTTTAGAAAGCTGGAGCTCATTAGAAAATAAAAATAGTATTAATAGAAATTTTGACTTACCAAATGTATATACTCAATTTAGAACCTCTTAAATTGATTATGTTATGTTATGTTATTTATTTATTTTGTTTCATTTTCAATTTTAGATATTTATTATTATTATTATTTATTTATTTTATTTCACACAGTTATTTCAATTTTTTATGGTCTTTTTATGTTTTGATTAATTTGAAATATCTTAATTATCAATATTCATTTATATATATATATTACACTGTTTTTCTTTTGATTATATTTAGTTTGTTTGGAATGTATATATTAGATGGTTTGTCTCCCAATAATCTTGTAAGACGTCCGTGGCTCACCTGAAGCACGCGACCTGCTGTGTGCTTCATAACAAAAAACTTCGTAAAAGATGGACGATTGGCCCATCTAAATATAGGATTAATAAAAAAATCTTATGAAAATCCAAATAAGCCCTATTCAAAAAATATATTATGGATTGCTCTATATTCAGAAACATTTACATATTGTAAAAAGTTAAATTCAAATGATAATTTACAAATATAATACTGCTATTTTGAGAAGATTTAATATTCAAAGATATTGCTCTTTTATTAATAGATGAATTTAGAATTTTTTAACTCAATGTGAAAATAAAAGAATTAGGAAGGCTTTGTTCATCAATGGTGAACATTCCCTAGCAATCCCAGAACGCAACAACCATTGTATCTTAATTATGCTTATATAATCTTTCCTTGATGGTTGATTTGTTGTGATTGTTTTAACGGAACTATGGAAAGATGCTTTGGTAATTGTAGAAATTCACACATATTTTGGTTTAGAGCACAGTTCCTCAGCAGGAAGGCCAAGAAACCAAATACAAAAGCTTGCTAAGGAAACATTACTAAACAATACATATAGCGATCTCTGTAGGTAGAGAGTTGAAATATTCTAAAACATTGCTCTTTTTATTATCAATTAGTTTTTAAAATTAATTTTATTAATTTTTTATAATTTAAATATCCTCATAATATGAATACATAACGATAAATCATAAATGATACATTAGCGTTCCATCTGTTATGAAAATTCGAAACTATTATAGACACGTATGATTCTTTTAAAAACTAAACAATATCTACTGCCCTAGTAGAGATTTCACTCAGAACTGTTTGTAAACGGAATTGTTTAATTTTTAAACGAACCATACGCGTCTATAATAGTTTCGAATCCTCATAATGTATTTTTCGAAGTGTTCCATTTGACATAAAGGGAACATTTCTCTTTGAAAATGTATCGAAAATTAAATTTTAATAAGTAAATCAACAAACCAATCATACTATACAGGGGTTACTTCTTGTTCTAAATTTCCAAATATAATTTTTCAAATATTTATTGAGGAAATATTTATAATTGACGAATAAATACTTCATATTGATGCATTTTTGAAAGGAGAGGTGCCATTTATTGCACATCTATCCTTTTTAATGTATTTTAAGAATATATAAAATTCTGAGAGAATAATTACAAAAACAAAAAGAAGACTCAGAACGAAAGGCTATAAAGGAATTACAATATATCCAGATGGCACAAGAACCTACAGGGCATGCAAAAGCTGTGTCTCGGTGTGGAACTAACACATACCCACATATTCACATGCCCAGCAATGGCCGCAGTCTTTCAGAAAATTGACGTGGAACAGCAGCTTTACACACCCAAGATAGTGGACATTGCAACTACTGTGATAGAAATGCACTTTATTGGACATAACAAAAAACAACAATACAAGGTATGTCCCATAAGTTCCCGGACTGGGTCCATAAAAAAAGGTAAGATATTTTTTAAGAAAATTATTAAAACTTTTCAAAGTAATCCCCCCTTGCTTCAACGCACCAGCGCCATCGTTTCTCCCAATTGTCGAAACAGTTTTTATAGGCCTCTTTTAGAATGCTCTTCAGTGCTGACAGCGATTTTTCTATTAAGTCATCCCTGGTGTTAAAATGTCTTCATTTTAGAACTGCTTTAAGTTTGGGGAACAGGAAAAAGTGATTTGGTGCGATGTCTGGGGAATAGGGTGGCTGATGTAGGATTTGTGTCCCGTTTTTCGCCAAAAAACTCGTCATCAAGTGCGCTGTGTGAGGGCGGGCATTGTCATGGTGTAGGATCCAGTCACCATTAGTCCATTTTCTTGCCTTTTTTTTCAAATCGCTTGCCTTAGACGGCGAATAATGCCCAAATACATTTCCTTAATAACTGTTTGGCATGCAGGAAGATACTCGTGATGAACAATGCCCTTGTTATCAAAAAAAAAAAAAGCGAGCAGCAACACCTTGTTTCTGGATTTCAATTTCCTGTATATTTTGGGTCTAGGCTCACCCTGACCTCCCCACTCGGCAGATTGACGCTTGGTTTCAGGGTCATAGCAATAGACCCATGTCTCTTCGCCTGTGATTATCTTGTCTTTCCATTCCGGATCCGTTCTTGTCATTTGCAACATGTCCTCACAGGTTGAAAGCCTACACAGTTTTTGCTCATTAGTGAGGATTCTTGGGATGAATTTTGCAGGAGTCTTTTTGAGCTTCAAATCTTCGGTTACGATCGATCCAATCGTTGGTTTAGAGATGCCTGTGTCTTGCTCTAGCTCCAGCAAAGTGGTTCGAGGATTTTCTTTTATCAAATCTGTGATTTTTCGCACATTTTCACCAGTCCTTTAAGAATTTGGGCGTTCTTGCCGAGGATCATCTTCAATAGAAATTCTGCCAGCTTTAAATCTAGAATGCCAAACAAAAACAGTTGTTCTCTTTGGAGCGTCTTTGGGGAATTCTTTATTAAGCATTTCAAAAGTTTCGGTTGCTGATATTTGAAGTTTCACACAAAATTCTATGCAAATCCTCTGCTTCAATTTTTGTTCCATCGTAAAATCGCCGCAGCGCTAGGTGTGACCTTCAAATAAATTAGAATGACCTTGGCGCGCGTGCATGTACCGCCTCGATATTGGTACCACCGTGTTGCCAGATATTTTTTCTATAATAAACAGTCAAATTTATTTACATTTTTCATTAATTTATTTTTTTATGGACCCAGTCCGGGAACTTATGGGACATACCTTGTATATAAAATATTTTTATAATAGATATATGAATGGCCTGCTTATCTAAAAGACACTTCCTCTCAATAATTGAATTTTCTGGATTATTCACAAATTGTTTGTCTGCTTTAAATTCGAACAACAGTTCAGAGCAACTGCAACATTCGAAAATTGCGGGAAACCAAGCGCTCTCTATACAACAATAATTAGATGCCAGTGTTTCTAAACTCTTAAATTAAAAATTCTCCATACTTTGAAGAGAGAATAAGAAAATTAATTAAATTTCGCAGAATCATTAAATAATGAGGATTATACGAGATTATCATAAAATTTCCCGCTCCCTCCCGTCTCATTTCTTCATCTTCGCATTTCCATATTTATGAAGCCTGGATGGATCTATGTTGCTTTCTTTATAGGAAATCTGCGCCTTTCTATATAACTAAATGTTCACATACAGCTATTTCTTTGCCTAAACTTAACTAATAAATATATATATATATAAACAGTAAAACCTCTATGAGAGGACACTCACGCTAGAAGACACCTCTCTACAAAGGACAGTTTCCTTTGTCAAAATTACCATTTTTACTATTTAGTAGATCTCCGGTAAGAGGACACCTCTCCCTAAAGGACACTTTGGCTATGCAACTAGGTGTCCTTAATAAGGAGGTTCTACTGTGTATAAATATGTGTATTGAGAACAAAAAAGGCATATCCTAACCGCTCGCATCGGCATTTTAGATGGCAGAGCGCGCCATCTAGTTAAACCTAAATCAACCAAACGTTCACGCGTTCGTGGTTTAATTTTCTTGATTCATCAAGATATGTTGGCCTAATATCATGGAACAAGATAAATCACAGTTTAGTTGATATTTTACCACTAGATGGCGTTCTGCCATCTAAAATTCTCATGTGAGCAGAAACAATCCAAAATATGTGCCTTTTATTACTTAAGAAAATAGGTTAAACCAATTTCTTCAATCAGAAAACTAAAGATGGGGGTGGATTGGCTCATCAGTGGTGAACCTTTCCTACGGCTATATATCAGACGACTTGAAATTATTGCACTGTTCTTATATTCTCTGTGTTTGAATGTTATTTCTTTTTGTGGTCATGTTTGAAAGAATAAACTTCAGAGATGGTATTTTTGTAGATATCTTTCAAACAGTTTTGATTCAAAATATCTCTCCAGTTTAAAGATCAAAAATCACAATGAATTTATGTAATAAAATTTACATTGTTTCGTTTTATTCTAACATAGGTAGCAGAAGGCAGCACGCGGCTGTGTACGCTCGGCGGTGAAGGAGAGCTACGTCATCGCTGACCAATGGGAGGCCAGCTGGCGGACTGCCAGAGGGAGCTGGCCACCTTCTCGAATATTCTTCTTGCCACGTCGCCACTAAAGACAATGCCTTTCATAGCTACGGCTTTAAATCATATTCTTTAAAAGATTCATTGTAAAGAGAAATAAAATAAATTCATTTGTAAAGCTTGGGATGATTGCCTGACCAAGATAAGTAAACTTATTTCTTTAAACTAGTATAAACATTATATTCAATTAAGCCTAACGAGAACAAATTGTTTTGTAAACAATCATTCTGATTTTCCTACTTGCGTATTTGCCAAGTGGGAAACAAAACATTGGTGCCGAAACCCGGGAATAAATCTATTAAATAATTATTTAAATATAAATAATTATAATTCATTTTTGAAATATATTATTAAAATTAATAATAGCAAAAATTAAAAATGGCTACCAAATTTAAAGCTACTTTAAATATTCTTGAATTTCATTTCAAACAAGTGGATTATTTTGAGCAAATTTCGCTCAAGATGATTGAATCGAAGGATGATGCAAATTTACAGACATTTAAAAAAGATATTTTAGATATAAAATCTAACATTGAAAAAACTTATTGTAATCTTTTAACATTTTCTGAATTTGATGATGAAGATTACTTTTCTAGAGTTATGCAATACAAGGATAATCTTAGAAATTTAGTGGCGAATATCAATAAAGTATCTTGTACAGCCAGTTCAAGCAAAATTGATGATCTAAATCAATCAACCACAAGTAAAATAGAACTTCCTAAATTTAATTTACCTTACTTTTCTGGTGATGTTAACGAATGGCTTAGTTTCAAGCAATTGTTTTCTCTGTCTATTGATTCTAATACCGCTCTAACTGATTCACAAAAGCTGCAATATTTACAATCAGCTGTTACTGGAAACGCTGAACGACTTATTAGGGGATTTCCTGTTATTGATGAAAACTATGCCCATGCTTGGGCCACATTGGTCTCCAGATATGATAACAAAAAAGAACTTGCCTTTTCACAATGTACAAAATTATTTACTTTAAAACCTTTAAAACTGATAAATTCCAAGGCCATTTTCGAACTACTAGATATATGTAATGAAGCCATGAGAAATTTGAAATCACTGGGTTTGGAAAGAAATACACTTGTTGATATCTTTCTAATACATTTCCTACAAAGAAGAATAGGTGATGATTTGAAAAGGCAATGGGAATTGACGTTGATAGATGATGGCTTTCCATCCTACGAAAAATTTATTATGTTTCTTGAAAAACAAGCAAAAAGTTTGCAATCGATAAAAGGTTATGCTAGGGAGGATAAATCTGTAGTGAAACAAACACATGTATATAATTCTATTTCAAAAGGTGATGATAAATGCCTATTATGCACAAATTCACATCCTATATTCAAATGTGACAAGTTCCATAAAAGTTCTCTCCTTGAAAGATGGAACATAGTCAAAACCAATAACCTTTGTTTCAATTGTTTGCGATCCAACCACAGAGTAACGTCATGTAAAATCACTATGCATTGTAAATCATGCAACAAAAAACATCACTCTTTTGCATTCCTTCCAACCCGAACCATTGAATACCACTTCAATTGAAGCCCCAATTGCCCAATCTAGCGTTTCATGTTTTCTCAGTGATACAACAAAGCCCAATGAGACAATCTTATTATCTACTGCTATCGTGAGAGTGAGAGCAGAAAATGGATCGTTTCATCCATGCAGAGCTTTGATTGATACTGGTTCTCAAAGAAGTCTAATAACAGAAAATTGTCGTGAAAAGTTGAATCTTCCTGTTAAAAAGAGCCAACTCACAATTTTTGGAATTGGTAACCAACCAATACAGCAGTCTGCTAGTGAGACTTTTCTTCAATTTAAGCCTCATTTTTCTGATAGAATATTCAAAATTTCATCCATAATACTCGATCAAATCACTGTTGATTTACCTAATTTTCTGATAAATAGAGATAATTGGCCTCATCTTAAGAATACTTTATTAGCAGATCCCAATTTTGATAAAACAAGTCCCATTGATTTAGTAATTGGTGCAGACCTAGCCCCATTTTTATATACAGGAAAACTACGATTCCAAAATCATCCAGGACCCACTGCCTGTAGTTCCAAGTTAGGATGGATACTTTCAGGAAATGTTTCCAGTTCTGAGACTGGAAACAACTATATCTCATTATGCGCAACATCCCAAGGAGATGATAATCTGCGAAAGTTTTTTGAATTGGAATCAGTTCCTGCCGCTCTTCCATTGACTAAAGAGGAGAAGAGTTGCGGGGACATTTATGACAAGAACTTTTGCATATCAACAGATGGAAGATATTCTGTTGGTCTACCGTTTAAATCTGTGCCTAATCTCGGAGACTCACGTCAGAATGCCATGAAACGATTTCTTGCTCTTGAGAGAAAATTGCACAAATCTTCGAATCTTCTTCAGCAATATAAGGATTTCATGATGGAATATCTTTCTCTCAACCACATGGAGCTCATTCCGAAAAAGGAACGTGACAAACCATCAGACAAGTGCTATTATATACCTCACCATTGCGTTCTGCGTGATCAGAGCAGCACTACTAAATTAAGAGTAGTATTTGATGCATCGTGCAAAACGAGCAACAATTACTCCTTAAATGACTTTCTTCATACTGGACCAAAATTGCAGCATGATATTTTCAATATTCTTGTGAAGTTTCGTACTAATCCTATAGCTTTTACGGGAGATATTGAGAGAATGTACAGACAGATAAAAGTGAACTCTTCTGATCTCGACTTTCAGAGAATCTTCTGGAGAAATAGTCCATTGGAATCTTTATTGGAGTATAGATTGCTCACAGTAACTTATGGAATGTCGTGTGCACCATATCTTGCAATCCGTACCTTGATGCAACTTGCCACCGACAAAGAACTCCTGTTCCCAGAGGCATCTAAAATCATAAAAACTGATTTTTATGTAGACGACCTACTTTCTGGCGCAACAACAATCGAAGAAGCAAAAGTTCTCATTGATGATATCCGGAAAATCCTTTTATCTGGTGGCTTTTGCATAAGAAAATGGATGTCAAATGTCCCTGAGGTTCTTTCAGAGGTACCAGAAGCGCTGAAAGCACATGATTCATATGAAATCGGAGATAATTCATCTGTTAAGATTCTTGGGATAAATTGGAATCCATCCACGGATAATTTCACAATTACAGTCAATTCACTAAAAGACGTATATTCTAAAAGACAATTGTTATCGGACATTTCTCGAATTTATGACCCTTTGGGATGGTTATCACCGGTGATCATTAGCTTCAAGATTCTGTTCCAAACTTTGTGGAAACAGGATTTGGATTGGGATGATCCCTTGTCTGAATCGTTATGTTCTCATTGGAGGAGAGTGAAAATGGATTTGGCCATGCTAAATCATATTAAAATTCCTAGATATATTTCCTGCAAGGGACTTATACATTCTTTAGAACTCCATGGATTTTGTGATGCTTCCGAATCTGCATATTCATCAGTTGTTTATATGAAATCTCGTTTTAAATCTGGTCATGTTCAAGTCACATTGATTGCTGCCAAGACAAAGGTCGCTCCCTTGAAGGCAACGTCAATACCTCGTCTGGAGCTTTGTGCTGCTCTTCTCCTTTCAAATTTATATGATTCCATTTGCAGCTCATTGCTGTTGCAGATCGACCGAGTAATTTTGTGGTCAGATTCCCAGATTGTTTTATGTTGGATAAAATCTGAATCAAAACATTGGAAACCTTTTGTTGGTAACCGGATTGCAGAAATTCAGCGACTAACTCTGCAATCTTCTTGGTCCTTTGTGTCTACCAAGGATAATCCTGCAGATTGCGCCTCCAGAGGTATAACTTCTTCAGAACTAGTAAACCATTCACTTTGGTGGAATGGTCCTGATTGGCTATCAAACTCAAATTTACAAGATCCGCTACCAATCACATATGAACTTCCAAAAGAAGTTTGTCATGAAAAAAGAAAGACTGTTCCGATTGTTCATTTCACTACTTGTCCTATTCTAGACTTTATTTTTAAATTCTCAACATTCAGGAAGCTGAGCAGAGTTACGGCATGGCTCCTAAGATTTATCCACAATGCTAGACACAGCAGCGACAAAATAAAACACAAAGAATTGTCCTCTAATGAGCTCGATAATTCAATTCGAACTCTTATTCAAATCATTCAAAGTTCAGAATTTAAAACTGAAATTCAATGTTGTAATCAAAGCAAAGTACTACCATCAAACTCAAAACTTTTATCCTTAAACCCATTTATTGATTCATCAGGAATTCTACGTGTAGGAGGTCGACTGCGCAAATCCAACATGCAATTCAATGAGAAGCATCCAATAATTCTTCCTCACAACCATTTCGTTACAGAATTGATTGTTCAACAATTCCACGTAGAGCATCTTCATTCTGGTCTCCAATTAACTCTGTGTGCCATCCGACAAAAGTACTGGATTCCATCCGGTAGAATTCTAGTAAAAAAGCTCATTAATCGATGCATGACATGTTTCAAGACGAAACGCCAAGTGTCAAAACAAATCATGGGAGATCTGCCTATCCATAGAATCATACCCTCAAGCCCTTTTAGCAAAACAGGAATAGACTTCGCAGGACCATTTATAACTAAACCTAATGTCATAAGAACAAAAGTAACATTAAAATCATATATAGCATTATTCATTTGTTTCTCAACGAAGGCTATTCACCTTGAGATAGTTTCAGATCTGTCAACCCCTGCCTTCCTCGCTGCTTTTAGAAGATTCATCTCTCGTCGAGGAAAACCCTCTGATATTTTCACCGACAACGCTACTAACTTCAAAGGAGCTAAGAATATTTTGAATAATATACATCAACTTGTAAAGGATTCTTCAATTCAAAGTTATGTCGCTAATGAACATATCACTTGGCATTTCATACCTCCATCTGCTCCAAACTTCGGCGGCATTTGGGAAGCAGGAATTAAATCATTGAAGTATCATCTCCTAAGGTGTTTAAAATCTGCAGTTTTTAATTTTGAAGAACTCAATACTCTGACAAGTCAAATTGAAGCGTGCTTGAATTCTCGCCCGTTGTATCCGATGAGTTCGGATCCAAATGATTTCAACCCTCTCACTCCAGGACATTTTTTGATTGGAAGACCATTAACAGCACTCCCAGAGCCCAGTTATCACTCTAATGACAACTACTTAACTAGATGGAAATTAATTCAAAAGGCCAGAGATGTTTTCTGGCAAAGATGGTCCAGGGAATATCTAAACAATCTGCAACAACGGTCCAAGTGGAAAAAACCCTCTTCCAACCTGAAGGTTGGAGATTTGGTGTTGGTAAAAGACTTTCCTATGCCTTCATTGCAGTGGAGCCTTGGCCGCATCACCAAGGTGTCACCTGGAGCGGATGGCAATGTCCGAGTTGTGGAACTTCAAACAGAGAAACAACATCATCTAATAAGACCCATCTCGAAGATTGCACTTCTGCCATTCTAATTCTTCTTCTTCTTCTTAAAAAAAAAAAAAAAAAAAACTTTCTACACTATGTGATCCTTTTCTTTTGCCTTGTGTGTGGACTACGTCCACAGGAGGGGAGTATGTTTCGTTTTATTCTAACATAGGTAGCAGAAGGCAGCACGCGGCGGTGTACGCTCGGCGGTGAAGGAGAGCTACGTCATCGCTGACCAATGGGAGGCCAGCTGGCGGACTGCCAGAGGGAGCTGGCCACCTTCTCGAATATTCTTCTTGCCACGTCGCCACTAAAGACAATGCCTTTCATAGCTACGGCTTTAAATCATATTCTCTAAAAGATTCATTGTAAAGAGAAATAAAATAAATTCATTTGTAAAGCTTGGGATGATTGCCTGACTAAGATAAGTAAACTTATTTCTTTAAACTAGTATAAACATTATATTCAATTAAGCCTAACGAGAACAAATTGTTTTGTAAACAATCATTCTGATTTTCCTACTTGCGTATTTGCCAAGTGGGAAACAAAACAACATAAAGAACATTAGTTTCATTATGCAATTGGAATTGGTGGTTATGTGATCAGATGAAACTCTTCAATCTTTAACACTTCATACATATTAGGATAGACTTTATATCGGAAGTATTAGTGCAATAAATTAGGGACATTTTGAAATTCAATAAAAATGGGATAAACTCCTTTTTTTTAAACCACTCGAAAAGCAATGCATTATACATGTATGTCTTTTATCTTTATAAATAAAAAAATAAATGTTTTGTGATGTGTTTCCCCAAATTTGACCTATCCTTATAAAACTTTGATGTTACATAGAGATAGGTCTGGAAGAGAACTCATAGTTTTGAGCTCGCATTATGCAAATTAGTGTGATAAAAGGCTAATTTGCATATTTTGGGGTCGTAAAATGGATATTAAGATAATAAATTTATGAATCTTCTCATTACTATTGCTAAAATAATAACGAAAACCCTTTAAATAGTAATTATGGTTATATATAGGCCGGAATTCACTTGATCAGTAGCCGGGTCATTTGACTAATAGGCAAATGTAAAGGCTTCCATGCTAGCCAGCGCCCCGTGGATACCCCGGGTATCTCCTGAAAAACCTCGTTTGCTGGTGTGGTGGATTAGTTATTATATAAAGGTATTCTTCATCCGAGAAAATGTTTCAATCATAAAATTACTTTTACATATATATAAGCTTTTTCGTTTGAAAATATTTAGAAATAAAAGTTTAAGTGATGGTGGTGTCTTGTCCACGGAGCAGATCAGATCGGTCCATGCACCCTGATCACAATACCGGCCAACTGAGGTACCTTGTCCGTATGCATGTCCTCTTCTGGATTGATGTCTGCCATATAGAAGTCTGCAATGAAGGCCGGGCAACTTGTTGCTCCATGGAAAGGGGAGGGAGTTGTCATTGTCCCGTTAGTCAGCCATATTTCAGAGTTCCCTGTAGGCCTTCACGGTTACCGTAGCTGCTTAGGGGCTCACGAAGTCCTCACTGTACGTTTACGTGATATTTTTACCGATAGGTGGCAGTAGTCAGCAGCAACATGCAGTCACATAATAAAGATGTTACGGCGCTTTTCAGCCGTAGATGTTTGCGTAAGGTTTTAAAGAAAACAATGTGAGTTCCTTGTGGATACAGCTTAGTACGGTATTTTTAATCCAAGCCCTTTTCTAAACTAAAGTGATAGCGGCCCGAGACGCCCGCAGACGTAACCTCAGGAGCTCTCTCGGATAGCTTGTTTTACAGAGAGGAGGGAAGTATCCATTTCACAATTATATTGTGTGCCACCCATGTTTATCCACTCATATTTTATATTTTCCTTTTTATAATGTAGATGTGTTAACACGCACATTTCCCTGAACTACATTTTTATCGAATCATCTCCAAACATCGATGCATCT
This sequence comes from Cordylochernes scorpioides, assembly GCA_030710605.1. NCBI lineage: Eukaryota > Metazoa > Arthropoda > Arachnida > Pseudoscorpiones > Chernetidae > Cordylochernes > Cordylochernes scorpioides. The sequence goes on from CP092883.1 coordinate 38,353,213, forward strand.
TTAACATAGCTGACAAGATCTTTTGAACTGTTTCATTAGGAACGACACTAATGTTGTGCCCATATTATTTAAGCAAATATCACAAAAATATCTTCGGATGAACACCGGCAAATCCAATACTTGAAGAAGCTACGAACTTCTCTGCAGGAGTGGTCAAACCAAAAACAAAGCCGAGGCATATCTCATAAAGAGACTAGTTCAAATGAAAAATAGCTTTGATTTTTAAATAGACATCAAAATCCTGTTGGTTCTAGGTTCTGTTTAACAGAAGTTGTTCTACATTATTTTAACATAAAAGTAATAACTTCAGAATCAAGATTTTCTATGAATCGACATTTTATTCATTATCTAACAATCTCAACCAATATCAGCGCAGAGATCAAAATAAAGATATCCATAGAAAATATTTTAGGAAGTGAAGTTGTTACGAAATTTCCAAAATAAATTAAAATTATGCGGTATGCTACAAGGCCGAAGAATCCTAAACACATACACTCTAATCCTTTTCTTTCTAAAATTGGTTGTCTATTTTCACAATATATATATATAATTTAAAATAATAACTATATATATTATATGGATTCTATACCTATATTTGTTTTCTGAAATATAACCGTGCGCGAGGCGAAATATTTGTTGCATATATTTACATTTTATTAATCTCAATTAGGCGCGATATTGAAACATGTATTTGCGCCTATTTCAGAGGAGACAAACAAAACAACAAACAAATTAAAATATAGAATTAAATATTTATAAATTTACATGTATTATTCGACAGAGTCCATAAAATATATATAAACAAAGTGGTAGATGTAAGAGAGTTAAATGATTTAGATCAGGGAACAAACGATTTCTTACTTCTGAAAGTTCGGACAGTCGTAGGTAAGGTAAAGAGCAGTTTATTCAGTTTCTCCGCAGGAATAATCTGGTGTTTCTGATAGACCTATATCAGTAAGCATTTATAGATAAAGGGTTGATAAGACAAAGGATCGATAAGGTAAAGGTGCAGTCGTGATAAGAAAAAAATAATTATTTACCGTCAAGTAGCTTTTATTTTCAATTACTAGAGGAAAGATTACACATTAGTTATTTTCACATTATATAGAATTTATAAAGTTAATCCTATATTAGTGATTTAAAAGGATAGATATGTTAACTACGCATATTTACAACAAAACTATACAACAAAACTGAAAGTCTTTCTAAAAACGATGATAACAAAAGTAAAATTATCAATGAATAAAATAAAATATATATTTTTTAAAATATAGAAATATTTGAGTTTTTTGATTATATAATATTTCCCACCTGTGAAAAAGATTTTAAAAAATTAAAATTTTAAAATAAAATTGGTAATTAAAAATAATTAATTAAACGAAATCAATAAATCTATAGAAATAATTAAAAATGAAACAATAAAAATCAATATCCACATTTTTTCAAAAAAAAAAAAGAAAGTTTGTTTAAAAATAATTTATAAAATTATGAAATTATAATAAAAGTTTATATAATACGTATTAATCGACGATTCATACCAAAAATGGATATGAAGCAAAAAAGGTATTCAATATTGAGTAATTATGACATTATGCTAGTTATACTTCAAAATATCAAAAAGCAGTAGAAAATGTTATTTTTACAAATATATAATTCAAAAATAAAGTGTTTCTGATATATTAACATTTAAATGTATGTGAGGTAATATACAAAGGTATTTCTTAACGAGATGGTTGAGTAATGAAATGCTAATAGAGGAGTGTGGAGTGACATTAAGTTATTTGTGAAGGCTTAAGAATTGGTGCTGATATTTGTTCTTCATTGTCCATGTCCAAAATATGGCCTTCCTGTAAAAAACATAGTTTATCATCAATATCTATTAACTTTGTGTTAAAATTTTGATTTGCTATTGAGTCATTTTCTATGTTAGTGCTATAGTGAAGTAAAAAATCTGCTTCTGGGAAAAATAATTTAAGCTAATTAGAGTGTATAATTTCTGTTTGTTTTCTTTGGGGTAAATTGGGTTTATTAATTTCATATGTGACTGGAGAAAGTTGTTTTAAAATAGTAAATGGGCCTATTTAATTTTAAAATTGCTTCAATATTTGTGTTATATGGTGTATATTTTCCTGAGTTAATAATATACCCTAAGAATTGTATTTCTTTTTGTAAGAATTTGCATTTATTGAGATTGAGCTTTATATCCTCTTGTTCGAATATACCTAATATGTCATCTAAATGTTTAATGTGTTCTTCATAAGTTTTGGAGTGTATAAAAATATCATCAAAATAATTTAAGGCATAGTGTATGTTATGTTTAGTGAAAACTGACTTCATAATCCTTTCAAATTGTGAAGGTGCATTTCTTAAACCATATGGAAGTCTGTTCCATTCATAACATCCTAATTGTGTTACAAAGGAAGTTTTATGTCTATCCTTTTCATCTATGGGTATATGCCAGTATGCATTTTTAACATCTAGAATAGTATATATTTTTGACTGTGATAACCTATCTATAATTTGTTCTATAAGTGGAATTGGGGTATGTTCTGGAATTGTTTTTTGATTAAGTTTCCTATAATCTATACAGAGTCTTGTGGGGTGATTTGGGGCATCAGATTTCTTATTCACTAATAATGCAGGAGAACTATAGGGGCTAGATGAGGGTCTAATAATATCATATTTTAATAATTCAGTTATTTGTTTTTGTATTTCAGCATTATTGTAAAAAGATGTCCTATATGGCTTTTGTGCTATGGGAATATTATCTAAAAGAGATATGCAAATTGGGTTAGTTCTTATGTGTCCTATATCAAAATTGGGTTTAGAGAAAACATTCCTATATTTATGCAATATATCCGAAATTGTTTGATTTAAGAAATTTGGATTAATATCTACTTTACTAAAGTCTAAATATGAATTATAGTTTGTTATAGGACATGGTTGTCGCATACTTTGATATGAGTTAGAATCAATAATGGGATTTGAATTAGGATTTATAAGTTTAACATTTGTAGTTGGTATATCAAAAGAATTAAAATTACACAATGGATTAATATTTAAAAGAGATGAATTTTTAACATAGTATGGGTCTGGAATACAAAGGGTGGTAGCATATAACTTCTGATTATCAGTTTTTGGATTAAAATAATACAAGAATTTATAATTTTGGAAAAGAAGGTTTTTTGAGAAATATATTTGTAACTTAAATAAATAAAATGTTGGTAAACCTAAAATAATATATTCTATTGGACTATCACAAACAAACATTTCTTGATACTTTGTAATTTTACCTAAGCTAAGCCTAACTAATATTTTGTATAATGGTTAAGTAAATCCTTCTACCTGACCTATTCTTTCTTTTGGGGAATTATCTAATATTTTATAATAAATATGGTTTAAGTATTTTAAAGGGATAATAGATATAGATGATGCAGCATCAAATACACAGGGTAAAGATATTTGATTTATAAGAACAGAAAATAGTAATAATGTTCTACCTGGGTTGATGCGCTTCGGATGATTATTGTTTTCAAGTGGGCAGTCTATATGGAAATGGATCTGGTTGGGTAGCTGGTGAGAAGCACATATCTTGCAGGGGTATGGAAGCTGGTTTATTGATTTGTGGGATTCTTGCTGGTGGTAAGCTGCTGCTGCTGTCCTGGGAAAAGGCTGATATTGATGAGCTTGGGAGGAGTTGGAGTTAAATCTTTTTACTGGGGTGCTTGTACTGGTAGAGGGTTGTTGGGGTTCTTCTTCTTTATTTGTTGATAATTTTAATTGGGTTGTGATTTTATACCAGTCTGAAGGTTCTTGTACTCTTGCAGCTATTAGATATTTTTTTTAGGTGATCTGGCATTCCATCTGTAAGTGCCTCTAGTATATATATATATATATATAAAAGTGTTATTTCAAGATTAAGTTTATTGGCTAAGGCAGATTTTTCTTTAAAATATTGTTCAAGATCATTATTATCATTATATTTTAAATTTATAAACCTATTAAATATATTTGAATCCTTTATTTTAAAATATGTTATCAATTTTGGTTCTAAATCCCCCCATTTATCGATATCTTGTAATTCTTCTATCTAATAACTGAATGCTTCACCCTCGAGATAATTTGATATATTATTTTGTTTAAATCATCATCAAGATGCTTCTGTAAACATTTTTGTTGAAGAATTTGAGCCAAAATATTATGTTTAAATTTTGACCATTAAATTTCGGTATTTCTATAGTACTTGGATTTGGCGTCATGGCATGTTCTACATTCCTTTGTTTGCGAGACATTTGTAAAAATAGATTTACAAAATTTTAATAATTAATAGAGCAATTGGGTTAAAAATTCAGGTAATCCTGTCGACTTATTGTTATGAATATTTTTTGTTTCGTTAGATAAAGGGTTGATAAGACAAAGGGTTGAGGTGCAGTCGTGATAAGAAAAATATAATTATTTACCGTCAAGTAGCTTTTATTTTCAATTACTTGAGGAAAGATTACACATTAGTTATTTTCACATTATATAGAAATTATAAAGTTAATCCTATATTAGTGATTTAAAAGGATAGATATGTTAACTACGCATATTTACAACAAAACTATACAACAAAAACTATACAACAAAACTGAAATTCTTTCTAAAAACGATGATAACAAAAGTAAAATTATCAATGAATAAAATAAAATATATATATTTTTTAAATATAGAAATATTTGAGTTTTTTTATTATATCTATATATATAAAAATGAATGTTTGTATGTTTGTTTGTTGGTTTGTATGACCTGTATACAAATTCGCAGTAGTTCACTAATTCAAACCAAAATTTCCATACATAGGTAAAAATAACGGGGATGACGATAGGCTATTTTAAAAAAATATATAAATCAATTATTAAAACTATATATTCAAATTATTCAACTTAGCTCACGAGCAGCGCCCTCTAGAATTTCAGGCGACCTGCCGGCGGCGCGCGCCCGTTGGTTGCCGGCGAGCACGTGACTTCCCTGTGCGCGCGCATGGCGGGCGGTCGCGTCGCCGACAGCCATGCACGCGCACAGGAAAGTCAAGTGCTCGCCGGCAGCCAACGGGCGCGCGCCGCCGGCAGGTCGCTTGAGCGTTCTAGAAGTGGAGCTTTTTCTTAATTACAATGCAAGTCCTTAACTATATTTACAGGTTTTCTAATTTATAACTATTTCACATATTTACATATATATTTTCATTTTTTGCTATCTAATTCGCCGTTTAAAATAACCGCTCTTGCTATATTTGCTATGTTTTATTTTGCTATGTTTAATGTGTTTGAATAATACATTTAATCGTGTAAACCCGGGCGTTGCTCGGGTCATTCGTCTAGTAATATATATATATAATAATTATTATTATAGAGTCATTTAAAAAAATAGAAAATCACTGAAAATTATTATATTTTTATTGCATTGGAATTTGTGAATATATTTTTATAAAATTATTACTATTTTGTTTTATTTATATAAAAAATAGACAGTTCGGCCAGTTGGAGTTTTTTATTTTCTCAACGTTTCGACAAAATCTTTTGTCGTCTACCTCGGGACCAAAATTGGTCTTAATTATCGAAAAGATAATATTTTGTTTTAGTTCTATTTAAAATACATTGCCTTCTTACTTTCAGCAAGAAGCTTGGACTTTTAAAATGGTGAATTGTTTAAGAGTTTTTAAAATCACTACTTGAGTTTATTCCAATTATTTTGAGAATAATATAGGTTCTTTATTTAAAAATTAAATATATTAATTAGATTTCATTGAGATATATAAATGTGTATTTATTCATTAAATTGATTTTTACTATTATAATTTGAAGGAGGTAAAATTTACAGAAAATCTATCACACAAAACATTTAAAAACATATTTTGGAGATCAAATATTTTTTCAGAAATTCCGTTGTTTCATTTTCATTAAATCGTATGGTATCTTGAATATATTTTGAGGATTTTTGTGAAAGTTTTCTCTGAAAGTATTTTAAAATTAGAATGTAATTATCTCTTGAGGAATTTACCATGAACGGATTGAATACGTAGATTCTATTTTCTCTTTGTAAATTAGAGATATCATTTTATAACTATTTTAGAAATTTTCGAATCATATATTATTGTAGATTAAATATATGATATAATAAAGGTATTAGAGCTTTTGCGGTAAGTTGAAAATATTGTCGCGTATATGGGCCTGAAAACACCTACAACCTCCGCCAATAGATGGCGTTTTCGCCTGTTTCTGATCTAAAACTAGTGCGGATATCGCCGACTTCTGTAGTCCTGTTTCCTGGGGCAAATGTTTGTAAACACACGTTTATATTGACCCTAGGAGGTAACGTAATGTAAATATCCGATAATTGTTATTCTAGTTCTATGAAATGTGTAGTATAAATGACATATATAGGAGGAGTGTTAGAAGTCTTGGTGCCGCCTGCTGTTGTTACTCTCGCCAACGTCACAGTCGCTACTCTTCTGGTAAGTTTCTCGTGTCCCCCCACCAGTGGTAAGGCCGAGAGATACAGCCCGAGGAAAGGAGTTACACTTGAGTGGTGGTTCTCGGAGGTCTTTGGGTGGTCTGCAGGATAGATCTGCAGAGGGAAAGCAACTGGAGCCTGGTTAGGTGAACTATGGTGGAAGAAGCGGCGTAGTCGCGAAGAATCTGGAGGGGTCACGCGCGACAATATATTTCCATGAACATGACCTTTGTATTACACACACAATAAATAATTTGAAGAAATTAAATTCGAGAAAAGGCCACTAAAAGGAATTTTAGTTCAATTATTCAAAAAGATTGAACTTTTTATGCATTCGCCCAGTATACGAGTATTAACTTTCCCGACAATTTTGATGATATTCGAAATAAGGCGTTTCAGAACAATATTAGAAGTTAATTTTCGAATGATAGTCTAATATATATTCAAATAATTGTTTTGTCTTTTCACATATATAACATTCAATGTTAAACGTATTTACACAAGTTTAGCCTTAAATACCTATTTCTTGGTTTCTCAAGAAGCCTCTGGAACCAAACACGTTATCCACGTTCGTGGATGACCTTTCTGGATTTATCAAGAAAATCGGTTAGCCAAATATCAGGGAACAGGTTTAAATCAACATTTAGTTGATTTTTGTTCCATTAGATGGCGCTCTGCTATCTAAAAAGCACATGTGCTCGTGGTCAGGATATGCCTTCTTTGTTTTTAATAACATTCAATGTGCGGACAGAAGGTTGTTGAGCTCTCATTTACATTAAAGGGCAGAACTTGAGAAAGTTGTACCTTTCAGCATATGCATGTGAGATTCAGACAATAACTCGGAAAAATATTTGATACACAGTGACCTTTATTAAAGACATACAAGATAACCAAGTGTGAACAAAATTGCCTCTGTCTCCATAAAAAAAAAAAAATAGACGACCGGCAACATAAAAAAAAAAACTTATGTTTTGTCAATGAGTGTATATTAGGTTATAAAAATTCATTTTCTATTATATTTTAAATAATTATTATCAGCCCTATACATAACCGAGTTTCAAGATATTGGCCTTCTTTTGAATTTAAGTATATGTTAGGAGAGAGAGAGACGAGTGTGTGTGTCTAGATATATTGCAGGAAAGAAATCTATTACCGAATTTAATTTTAAATCTAGGAACCTATAAACTTTAAAGATATTTTCAACTACCTCGATCCTCCCTGCGATCCCTCCTGGACCTTTCGAATATTTAATCAAATTCTGGTTCGTTTTCAAGGTGACTAACGTGGCAACCTCACCCATTTTCCAATGAAGAGCAAATTTGATATGGACCCAGAGTATAAGCTTTACACACCCAAGATAGAGGACATTGCGACTGTTGTGAAGCTCTTCATTGGACACGACAACAACAACAACTACCTCGATATGTTGCAGGGTTTCATAGTTTACGAAGTCGGATTCCTATGGATTATTTAAGTTCTGTAATAGAATATTTTTAGTATAATAAGATTACGTGATAAAAATATAGTATATTTAATACCTTACACAACATTTTAATAATAATTGTGAATATCAAGATGGCTCATTTGCCAATATATCGCTCTCTATAAGCACGGTCGAGTAATAGGAATATTTTATTATTATTTTAAATATTTGTTTTCTTAGCGTGTAAAATGGTATGAGGTGTCATCCGACACCATAATGTTTCCGAATAAGTAATATCTATTGCGTTTCGAGAGTGAAATATATTTCCATACCTTTTCCGATGTTTTACTCTGTTTCCAAGGAACACTAAAGAATATATTTTTCGGGGAATGGAATAATTCAAATTCAAAATTTGTAAAATATTTCTGAGATAAATATGTTTTCAAATTATAAAACTATTTTAGAGGCGTAATATTCTTTTTAAAATAAAACAATTTCTACTGTCCTTACTGCGATGGAAAAATTAAAGGGAGGGCCTGGCTCATCAGTGGTGAACCCTCCCAGCGGTTTCGCCAGTTTAATCTACCATACCGCTGTTATATTGCATTTTTGGAACTTCCTTTTATAGGTGACTGTTGTAAGACTCTTGGAATGGGTATTTTAGAAGAACTATGGACATAAGCTTTTAGGACAGCAGAATTAATTTATTATAATCCCTTTAATTTTTCCATCGCAGTAAGGACAGTAGAAATTGTTTTATTTTAAAAAGAATATTACGCCTCTAAAATAGTTTTATAATTTGATAACAGATGGCGCTCTAATACATCGTAACATTATTGTTCTAATAAAAGACACAATTTGATATTTGCGGAAGAGCGATTGCTCGAAGCATATTATATATTTATAATTATATTTAATTCTGCTGTCCTAAAAGCTTATGTCCATAGTTCTTCTAAAATACCCATTCCAAGAGTCTTACAACAGTCACCTATAAAAGGAAGTTCCAAAAATGCAATATAACAGCGGTATGGTAGATTAAACTGGCGAAACCGCTGGGAGGGTTCACCACTGATGAGCCAGGCCCTCCCTTTAATTTTTCCATCGCAGTAAGGACAGTAGAAATTGTTTTATTTAAAAAGAATATTACGCCTCTAAAATAGTTTTATAATTTGATAACAGATGGCGCTCTAATACATCATAAATATGTTTTGCCTGAATAGATTTCAGCAGAATTCTTGAGCTCTGTTATAATTCAAAACCAAATTATTAGTAGATAATGATTTTTGATATAGAATGGGCGGTCGGTGGAAGGGTGGTCTAAACCATTGGAGTTTGACTGCTACGACCCGGCTCGAATCCCGCATTGACCACTTTTTTATTTTTAATTAAAAAAAGAAAAAATGCTCTAATGGCCCCCGATTCTTGAAAATTCCAAACCCACCAGCGAGTGCAAGTAACCAAAAGGAGCTGTGGCACATTTGCAAGTGCAAAGTCGAACTGTTTTTCCCATGTGTAGACATGTGGCACATTTACAGTAAAAGTCGTCGCTAAGTACCCACCATGATAACATGGCCTGTACCACGTGTACTAGGGATAATAAATATGATATTATATAAGAATATGATATTATATAACTAAATCTCTCCAAATTCTCTTTACTCTAGCTTTTAAATTTCGCCAGCCTTTTTAGAGCGCATTGAAATTTAGTGTTACATAAAAAAGCTCATGTATTGCATATGTAATTAGTGTTACATATACATGTGAATTCTTGTTTTTCTATATATATAAATTCAAAATATTACCAGTTACCTTATGTGTAATACAATTTCATTTTGGAATCTGATAAGTAATTTGTTATTAATTTAGATTTACCTGTTCTTATTTATCTTTAGAAAGTACGAGTATAAAAGAAGATTTGTGATTTAGAGAGTGTGTTTTCAAATATTCGTGACACTCGTTTATCTTGTTGGGAAAATATCTTAATACGGGGTCATTGAATACATGATAATTTATTGGATTCAGTATTTTAAAAAATAAACAATTTCTTTATCCATTTTAAATAAACAAACTTTCCACTGCCTTTATTGCGATGAAAATAGAGAGGACATAACTTATCAGTGGACAGTAGAAAATTTGTTTTATTCAAAAAGGAAAACTTACGCTTTATTGATTCATTTCTTAAATATAGATGGCGCGTTATTGCATTGAACTATTCAGTATGGAATTGATAATCAGTCGAGATATCATTGAATATATATATATATATATGTAGTATATTTTGAGTTAGATAGTTCACAACCTTCTTCTGATATTTATTATAACCCCATATCTATATAAAAATATGTATCGACCTTGTAACAATGGAAGTGACAAATAAACAAAGAAGTAAAGGTAGACCAGACGGCGACAAGGCGACGGCCAGAAAGTGGCGTGATTACAGTAGCCAATCAGGAATCACCGCCAAATGCGGGAATCCAATATAAAAGGGCCCAGAAAAGAGACAAGGTAGTTGTTTTCAGAGTGACGCCGTTATACGGTCGGTCGGATCTCTCACCCCCCCTTCTATCCGTGAGTAGCTTAGGGCATCCGCGGCGCCCGTGGTTCGACTGTCTTCGTCCGTGGTCTACCTCTACCTCTTGGAGCTACCATCTAGACCTGCCTCTGTTTCTTGCTGTCCCCGTGCGGGAATCCCATCACGCACCCACGACTGCCCAGTACATTCCACCTCGGCCTTTTCGGGGTTACTACATATATATATAAAGATGTATCCAGATTATGCGATTATACTTTCATGAAAACAAACGACTAAATAACAGTAACTACATTCAGTTAACTAAACAATTAAAAAGGTTCCCGGAGATGAGTTTTTTTAAATTTTAAAACCGTCTCAAGCTTTCGAGCATCTCTGCCCTTCCACAGTATAACATATACAATGAATAAAATAAAATGATGCCAAACTTGCATCAGGCGTTGTTTTATTCATTGTATATGTTCTCCTGTGGAAGGGCAGAGATGCCCGAAAGCTTGAAACAGTTTTAAAATGAAATGATACTCATCTCTGAAAACCTTTTTAATTGTTTAATTAATGTACAAGAGAATTAAATCAATTAACATTCAGTTACAAAATCTGAAATTGATCTTTCACTACTTACTACTGTGATTCATTTCTTTTTTAAAGATCAGCTTTTAACACTTTATTGATTATAGGTTAAGAAGGAATTATTCAGCGCTATTTTCTTCTAGTAATATAGGGGATATTATTCTACATTTGTTTAACTGAAGATAAAATTTAAACTCATTGACAAAAATTACGTTAGTGTAAAATCTTTAAGATCGCCGTTTGTCTGTTATTTTGAAGGAGACAGAGGCAATTTCGTTCACACTTGGTTATCTCGTGTGTCTTCAATAAAAGTCACTGTATATTAAATGTCTCTCAGAGTTATTGTCTGAATACCGATATACATGATAAAAAGTACAAATACCTTAAGTTTTGTTTATGAATGTATTTGGGAAGGCTTGCGCATCCATATCAAGTCTTCCCAGCCGTTTATCCATTTTAACTAACAGATCGCTACAAATATTGTACTGATAATTCTGGTTGTATTGTCTCTATTGTGAAATTTGCCCTTTGTGATGTTAATTGTTTATAAATTTACACTATGATCAAGATTGAAGAGCGCTTAATGATTCCATATTCGACATTTACATAATTTTCTCTTATATGATGTACTCCACAATATATGCGTGAAAACAACAAATAAACTATCGTTTTGGCCATTTAAACTTCAATAAATATCTCTTTTATTTGAATTTATAAAAAAGTGCACAAAGTCCCCATATACAAAATTTAAAAATAACCTAATAATGATACAGTCTGTCAGAGAAACAAAGCTTATACTGAGACATTGAAGATTCCAGGCGTGCGCTAGAAGGTTCTTTCCTGCGTGATGAACTTATTACGTTACCACCTGCTGATTCTAGAAATTTCTAGAGCGGCCCAGAATAAATATAAAAGATACTTAATATATGAATAACACATTAAATTTAAGAGAATATTTTCACAATTTTGTAGAGAAACATTTTGCATTTGGGATCGACACAAGAAAATTAATAAAAATAGTTATATATTCGATTTAAAATTATAAAATTATATATTACAAAGTTATTCTACCATACAAAATGTATCAAATATGTATAGTTAACTAATTATTTATTATGATGAAAAATAAGAAAGTATAAATTGAATATATATATAAATGGTCATGCAATTATTATCATTATCCTCCAATAACAATATATGTAAAGTAGGCTAACAGTATTTAATGAGAATATAGCTAGAAATGGATTCTCTCAAGTGAATTGGCAAATGGATTGAAGGTATATTAGGTAGAATGATAGATATCAGTGAATAGGAGCTAGCTCGTTTGGAATTATTAGGATTATATGGACGGATTGGGCATCAGTCAACCCTTCAGGAAAATATGATAATTTTTATAATTATAAACTCATCCATATATATATATATATATATATATTATGCTGTTCCAGACTGCTCTATGCCATCCACTCTTTTCAGAGTTTCACTTGCTGTTAAGTCCGAACACTTCGAAAGAAATTGTTCCGATTCCTGGTCTTTGAAGAAATAGACAAAACAAATTATAAACTTAATTCACAAATTCTTGTAGATCACATGAAAGCAACTTTGCTATTGGTCAAAAATAATTAATGATAATAATACATTCAAAAATTAATGACAAAAGTTGTTTTCGTGTGCAATAAATTGATAAAGAGAGAGCAATCTCTCGAATAATTTGAGAAAAAAAAAGTTTTTTTTTCTTTACAGATCCAGGTACGTTCTTTTTTATATAAACTTATTTAATGGATCGTCTTTTGACTCGGAGTATACTATTATTCCAGGCTGTGACCTTAATTAGTACTGGTGTATCTTCGAATTCTTATTAACCTATATTTTCCCATATACAAACGCACACATTTATTCACCTACATTTTGATGTACATAAATCTATCGAGTAAATTCTCTAGTTCAAATAAATAACTCAAACAGACTTTACAAACAATTAAACCTAATTATTATAACATTTTCTCTCTTGGTTAAAAAACCATAATCGCTAAACTATGTATATTTGTATTTATCTCATAGATTGTTACTAGGTAAGATGTAAAGTAAGGCATGCTTTTAATGTTTTTTTCCCATCTTTTCTTCTTTAAACTTCTACTCAAACCTTGTAATTCACCAATTGTTTATGTGAAATAGTCTCTGAATTTAGTGTTGTTGCTTGACGCAAGCATCCCTTGTGGGGTTATCGGGTCTGATTTGATGATAATAAATAAATAACACGAATAATATAAACGCCTCAAGCGAGATAATTTTTAAAATAGAAAATATTTACAGTTTTCATTGCTCGAAGAGAAATATAGGCATTAAGAAGTATTAAGAGTGGTATTCAAATTTAAAAAAACAAAAACAAATAACTAATAGTTTTCGTTTTAATAAATGCGTGCAGTGTAATTATTAACGAAACTATATTATTCATATCATCATCTAAATTTTTAATTAATATTAATATATATTGTAAAATTGACAATTTCATGTTGGTTCACAAGATGTTAGAATACCTCTCTCAAACGAAAGCTATACGCCATGCCAATACATGCTCATTAAGCTCTCCATTGATCAAACTATTGTAACAATCTATCCAGGTCTATCCGCCGTGAGTCCATTAGGATGCCATTTAGGGAAAACCCATTTTGTCTTAACTAATTTAACAAGATAAAACTAATTTGGGATCGCTTTATTCAAATTACATTGGTGGCTAGCTATTGATTACCTTAGAATAAATGGTCGATACCTTGACATAGGTTTCATAGAGATTTCTTTGTTTAGCATCTCCATTAAGGTTGTAAAAATTTTAACATGTATATCACAAGTAATTATTGATTCAATTCATGCACGGTGTTTCATTATTTTCATTACATTCATGGATAGCCATTAACTACATTAATAGTGTCTGTTGAACATTGGTTTTATACCGATACTTATAATAAAATAAGTAAAGCTTCCAGGGTCAAGTTTCTTGTGCAAACTTTATTTTTCAAGCTTTCGGAGACTTGTCAATCCTTCAGCAAGAGTATCACGTTAATAAATTAATGATAAAAACTATTTATATATATAAATTGTTATTTACATATTTTAAATACTTATGATATGGAGAGGAAAATATATTACATTATTTGTGTGTTAGAAACAACTTTTTGAAAATATACGTGAATGGGGTATGGTGCGTGCTGGTTGAACGATATACGAGACAGATTCTCATGTTTCACGTATTTTATTGATCCTGAAGATAGAGGTTGTCTGGCCGGCATTGATATATTTTTTTAAATAGACACTTCGGCCAGTGAAAGTTTTATTTTCAACGTTTTCACCAAAAAATTTTGTCTTCTTCAGGAGATATAAATAAAAATAGGTCATTTGGCAAAGCTTTAAAAATTGTTCTGAGGTTGCAAGGGCGTTTCACGCGATTTAACTTTAACTGGCCGAAGTGCATATTTTTAAAGAAATATTTTATTGATGTTACGCTTCAGAAAAAAAAAAGTTGTGATTATATCTGACCATAATGGTTTTCTGTATAAGCTGAAGTTTTTAATCTTCTGTTTATTAGTGCCTAGCTATTGATAGCTTTACATAAATGGTTGCTGTACAACATAGATATAATTCATGTTCTATATTTCACACATGTTCTTGTGATGTTTTAATTTAAATATTTATGTTCATTTGTGACTAACGCTACTTGATAAAAGTTGGAGGTATTTTTATTTCACGTTTTCACATTTGTGAAACCAGCGATAAGTTAACTTACAATGAATTGGTCGCTACCTTATATAGGTTTTATGCTAATTCAAATAAAAGCAATACCGCGCCATCCATACACAACAAATGAAAACATTAAGACGCGAATGTTTCTTTTCACAAATAAATCTAAAATTTCTACTGTCTTTACTGCGATGAAAAAAATATATTGGTAGGGCTTGGCTCAACAGTGGTGAACCCTCCCAGCTGTTTCGCCAATTTTTTTTAATCTACCAGACCGCTTCTTTAAAGCTCTAATACTGTATTGAATTATTCTGCTTTTATATGCTGCACTGAGGGGTAGAATCTCAGAAAAATGGTATTTAAGCAAACTATGAACATAAACCTTTAGGACAGTAAAATTATATTCTTTGTTGAGCAAATTCTCATGTTGAACAATATTTTCCTGATGTTAATACATATAGAAACATGTTTGCCTGATGTTTTATTAACAGGTTTGGCCTCTTTATATTCAGAATATTCAATGAATTATTTCTATTTAACATCGGTGTTTTTTATGCAAACTTCTATATATCTTGACCATTATTTTCTTAATATTTAGCGTTTCATAAGCGTCCTTTTTAATTTGGAATGGGCTAAGTTCTCACAATTTGATAAATTTTGCGATTAATCATTGGTTGCATCAAATTAAAGGTCTCGCTTTTCTATAGATCCACGGAAGTTTAATGTGAAGAAGGGTTGAGTATTATTTGCATATTATCGACACTGGAAATATGTAAATGTAATACTTGAACTTCTCTTTCTTAATCTTTATTGATCCGCAGACGAACTGGGGGATGACTTGTGAGGCTAGAGCAGCTTCTACTTCACCAAACCTTCCTAATTGATCAATAAACTATTTTTTTATCTACTTATTGGTATGCCTCTATGTTATATACTCGGCTATAACATGGGTGGTCAATGAAACATGGATTCTTAGCAAGATTCAAGATGTATACCTTTGCCGCTTAATAGATCTACCTAAGTGTACACACCTGGATGTATTCCTAGAACAGAATGTGGAAAAATATTGCTCGAAGTTAACATAATTAGGTGTTGACTTTGCTTAGAAATTTTCATATAATGTAACTGATTCCAAGAATATTAATCAAAGATTATATTTATTGATTTACAGGAGAGAGAACAAAATATAAAAGAGAAACTTATAAACAAAGGAACTTTTCTCTTACGGTTAGCGCCTGTGATCTTACACACACCCACACTCAGAGGGAATAATTAATCAATAGTATATATATATATACAACCTAAAGCTTACTTTAGTTTTTAAATTCGAAGATTGGATGACCCCATACGTCTGTTGATCTTATCTTGGAAATTCCCACTGGAAGGAAAACAGGAAATAGTCACGCACAGAATATGATTTACATTTTAAATTCTGAGGAAGATTTATTTCTCAAAAACTGTAAATTGTGTATTTCGATACAAAAATGAATCAAAACAAGCTACAAGAGAACTAACAATTCGAAATTATCTGGAGAAATTTGCCAATTCAACTCACTTTTCTCATTATCAATTACTAATAAAATCATTTTCGAATGAGTGTTGTGAACCTTCAAAACTCCTACTCTCAATAAAAATATATTAGCGCACCAAATAATACTATGATAACCTTTTCTGGAGTATTACAAGAACATCAGGTCAACTGCGATTCAAAATATTAGTGTGGCCTGGATGGTCAGTGACAGACATTCCCAGTGGTTTCTCCACCTAATTCACCATACCGCTCAAATACCGCATTGGACTGTCCTGTTTATAAGGCCGTTACATTGGAGGAGCTCTTATAGAAGGTATTATGGAGAAACTGTGGACATAAGCTTCGAACACATTAGAAATAGGCATATATTCAAGCTAAAATCATTGCTCTTTGGCAAACAATGTTCAAATAAGCAAGTTAGGCATGGAATTAATGTAAGGTATTTACGCAATATCTTTATATATTGAAGAAAAACTAATCAGTGTATTTCTTTCAAATAAAACTACTTTCTGAAAACGTTACCGCATTAGGATATCAGATCAGCAAGGCATCTACACTTTTTTCCATAGCTATTAGAGCGGAAAACATCGCTAAATAGTTTCTAATACCTTATATCTTTGAAAGTTGTAAACTATATTAATAACATTAAACATCGAAGTATGATTTATCATTTTAAATACTTCACCTATGATATATTGCAGCGCCCAAAGCGTAAAAAATGACAGGGAAAGCCAAAATATATTGGTGTAAAATTAATTAATGAAATTAATGGATTTTAGAGAATCCTCCAGGGACCAATAATTCCCGAGGAAAAAAAGTTCCAAGAAGCGGAATAAATTGAAGAAATCAGAAGATGTGGCTGGAAGATTGTTTTCCCGGAATATGTCGGACGGTGGAGCTACTTGACCCAGCCTCCTTACTTCTAATTAATCAAGGCACAAAAAATGAGGTATCTTATAAATTAAAATTTCAACAAAAATTAATCGCAGAATATTTTTTATAAAATTCCTCTTTAATTGGATGAAGTAATTAAAAGCTGCGATCGAAGGGATGTTAATTAATTGCAAGAAGTTTTCTGAGCAACATGGGGGCTGTTCAAATACACTGCCTGTCCCCATGGGGACCAAGGTGCAATAGGCCGGCAGGATGCTGGAAGGTTAGGTTTTGCTAAGCTACCTGTTTCAATTAGAAATAACAGCCTTGAAGTTTGAGGATACATTTTATCTGAGAATAGTTAGGAAATGAAGAATACTATTTCTGAATGTGAGAAATTGAAGGATAAGAGAGAGAGAGAGAGAGAGAGAGAGAGAGATTAAAATGAAAAAAAAAAGGAAAACAAATAATAACATTTTTACCGATATATTTTTTAAATGTTTAGATTTGAAGTAAATATCGTTTCTTGGGATATGTAGTGTTAATATATTTATCTCTAGAGTTACCAGTGCAATGAAAAAAGAAAAAAGAATGATGATGTTCTACATATTTTAAATTTTACGTTTATTGAAATACCAGGTAATAGAGGCATGGTTTGGGTCAGATAGTAGCTACTCCCATAGAGGTATGAGATGAGGCAGTCAGTTGCTACAACCATAGAGGTATGAGATGAGGCAGTCAGTTGCTACGACCATAGAGGCATGAGGTGAGGCAGTCAGTTGCTACGACCATAGAGGCATGAAGTGAGGTAGTCAGTTGCTAGGGCCATAGAGGCATGAGGTGAGGCAGTCAGTTGCTATGATCATAGAGGCATGAGGTGAGGTAGTCAGTTGCTACGACCATAGAGGCATTAGGTGAGGCAGTCAGTTGCTACGACCATAAAGGCATGAGGTGAGGCAGTCAGTTGCTACGACCATAGAGGCATGAAATGAGGCAGTCAGTTGCTACCACCATAGAGGCATGAGGAGAGGCAGTCAGTTGCTACGACCATAGAGGCATAAGGTGAGGCAGTCAGTTGCTACGACCATAGAGGCATGAATTGAGGCAGTCAGTTGCTACGACCATAGAGGCATGAGGTGAGGCAGTCAGTTGCTACGATCATAGAGGCATGAGGTGAGGCAGTCAGTTGCTACGACCAAAGAGGCATGAGATGAGGCAGTCAGTGGATAAGTACCATAAAGGCATGATGTGAGGCAGTTAGTAGCTAAGACCATAGAGACACGAGGTGAGGCAGTCAGTTGCTACGACCATAGAGGTATGAGATGAGGCAGTCAGTTGCTACGACCATAGAGGCATGAGGTGAGGCAGTCAGTTGCTACGACCATAGAGGCATGAAGTGTGGTAGTCAGTTGCTAGGGCCATAGAGGCATGAGGTGAGGCAGTCAGTTGCTATGATCATAGAGGCATGAGGTGAGGTAGTCAGTTGCTACGACCATAGAGGCATTAGGTGAGGCAGTCAGTTGCTACGACCATAAAGGCATGAGGTGAGGCAGTCAGTTGCTACGACCATAGAGGCATGAAATGAGGCAGTCAGTTGCTACCACCATAGAGGCATGAGGTGAGGCAGTCAGTTGCTACGACCATAGAGGCATGAGGAGAGGCAGTCAGTTGCTACGACCATAGAGGCATAAGGTGAGGCAGTCAGTTGCTACGACCATAGAGGCATGAATTGAGGCAGTCAGTTGCTACGACCATAGAGGCATGAGGTGAGGCAGTCAGTTGCTACGACCATAGAGGCATGAGGTGAGGCAGCCAGTTGCTACGATCATAGAGACATGAGGTGAGGCAGTCAGTTGCTACGACCAAAGAGGCATGAGATGAGGCAGTCAGTGGATAAGTACCATAAAGGCATGATGTGAGGCAGTTAGTAGCTAAGACCATAGAGACACGAGGTGGGGCAGTCAGTTGCTACGACCATAGAGGTATGAGATGAGGCAGTCAGTTGCTACGACCATAGAGGCATGAGGTGAGGCAGTCAGTTGCTACGACCATAGAGGCATGAAGTGAGGTAGTCAGTTGCTAGGGCCATAGAGGCATGAGGTGAGGCAGTCAGTTGCTATGATCATAGAGGCATGAGGTGAGGTAGTCAGTTGCTACGACCATAGAGGCATTAGGTGAGGCAGTCAGTTGCTACGACCATAAAGGCATGAGGTGAGGCAGTCAGTTGCTACGACCATAGAGGCATGAGGTGAGGCAGTCAGTTGCTACGACCATAGAGGCATGAGGAGAGGCAGTCAGTTGCTACGACCATAGAGGCATAAGGTGAGGCAGTCAGTTGCTACGACCATAGAGGCATGAATTGAGGCAGTCAGTTGCTACGACCATAGAGGCATGAGGTGAGGCAGTCAGTTGCTACGACCATAGAGGCATGAGGTGAGGCAGTCAGATGCTACGATCATAGAGGCATGAGGTGAGGCAGTCAGTTGCTACGACCAAAGAGGCATGAGATGAGGCAGTCAGTGGATAAGTACCATAAAGTCATGATGTGAGGCAGTTAGTAGCTAAGACCATAGAGACACGAGGTGGGGCAGTCAGTTGCTACGACCATAGAGGCATGAGGTGAGGCAGTCAGTTGCTACGACCATAGAGGCATGAGGTGAGGCAGTCAGT
Source organism: Cordylochernes scorpioides (assembly GCA_030710605.1). Classification (NCBI taxonomy): domain Eukaryota; kingdom Metazoa; phylum Arthropoda; class Arachnida; order Pseudoscorpiones; family Chernetidae; genus Cordylochernes; species Cordylochernes scorpioides. The sequence goes on from CP092883.1 coordinate 38,373,034, forward strand.
TGCTACGACCATAGAGGCATGAGGAGAGGCAGTCAGTTGCTACGACCATAGAGGCATAAGGTGAGGCAGTCAGTTGCTACGACCATAGAGGCATTGAATTGAGGCAGTCAGTTGCTACGACCATAGAGGCATGAGGTGAGGCAGTCAGTTGCTACGACCATAGAGGCATGAGGTGAGGCAGTCAGTTGCTACGATCATAGAGGCATGAGGTGAGGCAGTCAGTTGCTACGACCAAAGAGGCATGAGATGAGGCAGTCAGTGGATAAGTACCATAAAGGCATGATGTGAGGCAGTTAGTAGCTAAGACCATAGAGACACGAGGTGGGGCAGTCAGTTGCTACGACCATAGAGGCATGAGGCAGTCTGTAGATACGAACCATAGAGTTATGAGGTGAGGCAGTTAGTAGCTAAGACCATAGAAACACGAGGTGGTGCAGTCAGTTGCTAGGACCATAGAGACATGCGTTGGGACAGTCAGTAGCTACGATCATAGAGGCATGAGGTCGGGCAGTCAGTAGATAAGACCATAGAGACACGAGGTGGGGAGGACAGTAGCTCCGACCATTGAGACATGAGTTGGGGCAGTCAGTAGTTATGACCATAGAGACACGAGGTGGGGCAGTCAGTAGCTACCACCATAGAGACATGAGTTGGGGCTGTCAGTAGATACGACCATAGAGGCATGAGGTCGGGCTGTCAGTAACTAAGACCATTGAGGCATGAGTTGGGGCAGTTAGTAGCTACGACCATAGAGACATGACATGGGGCAGTCAGTAACTACTACCATTGAGACATGAGGTGGGGCAGTAAGTAGCTACGACCATAAAGATGTTTGATTGGACATTCATCATCTACGACCATTTAAACATGTGGTAAGACCGACAGTAGCTACAACCATTGTGACATGTGGTCAGTTCGTCGGTAGCTACGACTATTGAGACATTTGGTTAGACTGTCAGTATCTACGACCCTCAGTGGCCAGGGAGACATGTGGTAAGGGATCTTCCATAATCCCACCGCTCTAATTAGTTTCCAGGCCAGCTTCTGAAGTTTATTGATTCATGGAAAGCAGATTTATTGCTCCATTATGCCCTGCCGGGTCGAATAAATTGATACTTGTAGAACATCAGCAGTTTGGTCGGTTCGTCGAGAATTTGTTGTGTTGTGTGATATCCACATTCTACTCTAATCTATTACTCTAAGACATTCTACTGCGAAATTTATTCAGTGTATTTTATTTATAACTTCTAAACACAAGGTTTGGAGTACATTCCTTGTGTTTTCTCAGGGCTTCATCTATGGCTACTCTTTTGATATCATAGGGACTTATTCTGAAATTGTGCATGAACTCTAGTCGCTGAGTGCTTATTTCAAGTCTGCCCTCGATACTCCTTTCTTTCAATTCCTTTATCCATTACAAATGGCGGACACAATATCCGAACATGCCGGTTCTAATCCTTTCAATCGTGATCAGTAGGCGATATTATTCCATTTTTCTTAGTCTGTCAGACCACGGCCTTCTCATCATTCACCGCCATCTAGGAAGTCTGTAGCTGCGCCATTTATGGCTTTATAAGAGTCCAGGTCTCAGAGTAATATCTATACATACTTCAAATGAAGCCCTTGATTAAGTGTTATCAAGCTTCGAGCGAAACGCTTTTTGATGATAAAGTATATATTTCTTAATGTGTGAATAGGTCGCATTATTTTTTTCAGTTATTTCTGTCTTTATTAGTTTTCCTCAATTTTTATGAGATAATTTTCACAGATATTTCATTTTAATATATTAAGTATTTTATAAATACCTATATATTAAGTGATATAAAGAAAGAAATGATGAGGTCCCAGATGTGACAGAAAAATTAAGAAAGGCCTAGGAATACAAAGGGATTAGAGTATCTGGTATCAACAGTGTAACAGGACAGGTCCTCAAAGAAAGCGCGGTCGGACTTTCTCGGAGTGGAAATTCCAGTAGATTGCAGTATAAGAAGAGGAAGCATTTCGGAGCGGCGGGTTCTGGAAAGCGTTCTGAAGTAGCCGGGCATGGGCTGTAAGAACTCTCTTAGGAATGCTACGAGACTTCACTAACTGTACAGACAGGAAAGAAGAGTAACATCTGAGGTGCCAGTAGAGAATCGAAAAGATTATTCCAACTGCGACCAGAGAACTAGCCTGGAGTAGTGGAGAACGGTGACAATGATCTTTCTGACGGTAAAGATTGGAATCAAGCCTTTTTTAGGATACTCATTCCATATAAGACCACTGTAATAAAGCGGACACTTTAGCTGCATCCCTTTACGAGCACGTGTGTAATTCTTTGTGTCATTTTGACTAGACAAAGAACACAAACAACATCTAGGGGACTACAGAGAAATATTAAATAGCAATCATTCGAACAAAAAATAAAGGAATATAATAATCGAGAAAAAAATATATTGAATATTACATTACATAGCAGGCTGATTTTTAATACGTAAGTCGGAGACTTGGCGGTCTCGAGAAGATGGTAGGAGATAAAGAATTGGGAAAAAATAAGTGGAAACGGGATTAGAAGCCTGAATCTCAAAAAAGTCCAGATTATAAATTAATAAAGATTAACATGCACACCTTCAAATTTAAGATCCCCCTAATAATAAACATTTCGGCCAGCACAGAATTTCTCGGCGTTCAGACAAAAAAAAAAAAGAATGCAAAACATTATTAAAAACTTATTATCTTTAGGTAACCCAAATTCTTCATCTTGCGATTATTTCATCAGGTGTCTACAGAAAATACTAAATCAATAGCCCAAAAACCATATGTATTTTGAAGCAATATGTATCATTCTTATGTGAAAAGATAAATTTAAATTATAAAGATGTTAGAACTTTCAGTTTTATTTTTTGTATATATAAAAGAGCGTTCAAATATCTCTAATATTAAATGATCATTTCATCTAGGTGTTGACTTCTGGCATTAATATTTTTCAAAAATCATATATTACGGCAGAAATACGTATTTTAGCCTGAATCTTTGTAAATTATTAACAAATTTATTGTTATCTTTAAAATATAAAATAATATGCTTATTACATACAAAAATTTAAAAAAATATATTTTATACTTTCTATAGAATTAAACGGATTATGCGTTTAACATGTTTTGTATGCATTATGAAGCATTTTTTTCCATACATTAACTTTATTATCATCCTATACTCAGGGATATTCGCATCAATACATTTCTAACATCATAACAAATTGGCTATATACAAGGAGAAAGGTCAAGGAGGAAAAAGACAAACATACAAAAGCAATTCTCTCCAAATTTTCTTCCCTCTCTTTCCCAATTCAAAGATAATTGTATAAATATCTACAAAATTTATTAAACATTTTATATGTTATTTTCGCATATACGAATTTATGTAGCTGTCCGATGCCACCAAATTTTCTTTCCTTATAATCTCGAAAAATTGGGAATTCCAGAAATAGATGTTTCGAGTCTTGAATTATTTATATAGATATTTATAAACAATAGCATACGTTGATTATGACACAAAAATTAAAGCGGAAATATTCCGTCAGTTTACATCCATCCAAACAGATTGTTATGAATAAATAAAGGTCTGGAAATGAATGTCCCTCGCAAATCAGATTTTGATTTGAATTTCAAAGGGAAAGAGAATCAAAACGCTGGAGGAAATTCCAGAACGTTCTTGATTAAATATCCGGAATTGTGAGTTCAAATATATTTTACCCCGTCTTTACTCGATGTCTTTACAATTTGAATTGGTAAAATCTACTCTTTTGTCTAAAGTAAACGACGAATCTCTACAGGTTTTTTTATATGGAATGTAAAATGTAAATGGTTTGTTATATAAAAATGGTTTTATATATTCAAATAATTTGCATTTTATTTTATCCATTTGTCGCGGGGATATACCCCGAATAATTCTACCACTGAGAAAACTTGTATTTGCTGAAGAGGTACGTTTATTTCATCAGCAAGCTGTGCCCCCTACTCAAGCCACGAGTCACACTCCACTCAACAATCCACACTACTCTACTGGCACAGACAGCATCCCCTTTTTATAACGCAAAAAAAAAGAGATAAATGCAAAATAACTATCATCATTTTTTTCAAATATATATTTACATAAATAACACTAACATACAACACATATAGTCATATGTTGTCAGATCGTGGTCGAATTTTAGTGAAGGGTGATTTTTCAATTCGATATGTTTTGTTTACCGTCATCCGCAGCTAATCTAGTGACCTTACAAGATCTTCTTTAATCTTTCAGCCAGTTCATTGGAAGTCTTCCTCTCTAAGTAAATCAAATATTTTCTCCCTATACATTTTCAGCAGTGATTGAGTCATAAGTGGTTTCCCATTGCCTTATTCCGTTCATGCTGTTGGTCAAGTATATTTTCTCCCTTCCCGATTTGATGCGGATTTTTTTCTCCCCAAGAATATAGAGTGCCCTTTTTTATTATAAGGATGAATTCTAAATCTTATCCCGGAATTATTTTGTGTTAGCCATCCCATTAGGACGTTGTCCGACCTCTAACGGAGATTTATTTATACTATAAGAGGTACAAATACATAATATATATATAAATTTAACACGAGTAATAACGCGCCATCCTTATATATAAAGTGAAAAGAATTTAAGCACAAATGTTTTTTATACGCAATACAAACTTCTATTGTTCTTACTGCGATGAAAAAATATATTGGGAGGGCTTGGCTTATCAGTGGTGAACCATCTCAGCGGTTTCGCCTATTTAATCCACCAGACCGCTTCTTAGAGCTCTAATAATGTATTGGACGATTTTGCTTATATACGCTGCACTGAAGAATATAGTCTCAGAGATGAGTTTCAAGAAAACTATGGACATAAGATTATAGGACAGTAGAATTACATATAAAAATTTGCATCGAGCAATGTTCTTCCGCAAACAATAAGTCACATATAAATATTGTGAAATCTTTGTAAAAATTATTATTTATTTTTGTTCAATTTTATTATTATATAGTTGTTTTAAATATCATAGTATTTTGTGAGTTAAATATTTGTTTTTGACTTGTGGTTTAGATGTACAAAATTTAAAAATCGCGTGAGAACGCCCTTGAAATTCCGGATACATTTTTAACGCCTTGCCAAATGCTTTAATTTTTATATTTTCCTGACCCGGGAAAAGATTTTGGTTTAAACGCCGAAAGTATAAAAATATTTTCTGGCAGTGTCTCTTGATTCTAAGAACTAAGAGATACAAATAGGCGGTACCATTGATTGGAATTGAAACCAAATCGCCTTTTTCAGAACCTGTAGTGCGTTTAGAGAACATCTAGGCATATACATATGGCTATATTACACTTCGATTGAGTGAATTAGCTTCCTTTTTCTCCGCCTTCTTTTTAATCAGATGAATGACTCACACACAGCTTTGCCAGGGTTCTGCTGAAGGAATATTTGTTCCTTCCAGAAAAAATCCATCTGACCCTTGGAATATTTGAACAATATCCGGTCTATGTCCAAGGTTACTAACGTGGCAACGGCATCCATTTTCCAATGAAGAAAGCCAAATGAACTTACAGGACATGCAAAATTGTCCTGGTATGGAACTAACATCTACCCACATACTCTCAATGACAATTGAGATGGACTCAGAACAGAAGCTTTACACACCCAAGATGAGAACGAATGATAGAGATGTATGGAAACATCTGAGGTTCTTCTTTGGACACGACAGCAACATATTTTCAGTTTATTTATCAAATCGCTAAAAAAAGTATATATATAATTTACTCTTAAAGAAACTAAAATAAAAACGTGGATGAAAAGAAAAGTATAAAGTATAATCGTGTGTTATATAATAAAATATAATATTATTTTTAGAGAGAAAATACACTGAGAAGAAAATTTATAAATTTTGAAAGTTTATATATACACACAAACAGTAATTAATTCCTCATTTAATATTATATGCAAATTTAAGTAGGGAAAATTTTTATTTTAAAATTTTACCTGAATACATTATGTAATCCACCTATTTTTTAATATAATATTAATTACATTAAAAACTAGGCGATAATTAAATAAATAATTTTTAAAAAATTATGTTTTTGATCAAAATAAAAAATATATATTTTTTGTGAATATTAAAATTTTTTCCAAAGTAAATTTAAATCTATATTTAAAGTTACCTCGAAGGTTGTAAATAGTTAAAAATTAATTAAAATATTTGGGATCAAATTTTAATTAAAATAGTTAAGGGAAAAGAGCTAAATCTGTTTTTGTTTACACGCTAGACTTCTTTATGCGAGACGTAATTGAACTGAACTCTCGTGGGACCTTACATCGACAGTAGAATTCTTTGATTTATCTAACGACTCTACGTGTAGTGCAGTTTTGCTTGTACTCGTAACACATATTTGAGCATATAGCTTGATTATATGTACTTACACAAGCTGATTATTATATCGATTAAATAAAACATACATTTGTCTTATTCTTCTTTCTTATCTATACTCAATCATATTGAGGTATCAAGTTTGAAAGCTTGTTGATGGTGTCTGCTGGGGATGAGTAAAGCACATCAATAGATGAGTCAATACAGTCAATGATGTGTTTTGGGGTTGCAAGTTGAGAATTGCACTTAGTACATAGTGGGAAAACCTTGCAACCATTCTGGAAAGTCATTGTCCGTAAATGACCAGACTTCAGTCTGGAGATCAAAGACTGTTGTTACATACCTTTGTATTAATATTAAGGTGGAAATATCAGGTTTCCGAGGATAAATTTATTTTTTGAATATTTTAATTTAGAAATATCTAGTTTTCGCCCACGTAATCCCTTCTACAGGAAAAATCACGCTTATAATAAAAAACGTCTATAGGACAAGAGTTAAAATATAATTTTAAAAAATAATAATTTTTAGGATACTTTTGATATCATTTTATTAATCAACCAGAAGCGATATTGTAATATTTGCGCCTATTACAAAGAACACAATACAACAAACAAATTAAACTTAGGAATAAATATTTACAAATTTACAGGTATTATTCGACAGAGTTTGTAAAATTTATATAGATAAAGTGGCAGATGTAAGAGAGTTAAATGATTTAGATCAGGGAACAAACGATGTCTCACTTCTGCAAAGTTCGGACAGTCGTAGATAAGGTGAAGAGCAGTTTGTTCAGTTTCTCCGCACGAACAATTCGGTGTTTCTAATAGACCTCTTTTATGTGAGTATTTCTGGAATTTTCTGTGTGTTGTGACAAATTGAGTGACTATAAAATTTGGATGGAACTGTGTAGGAATTTATAGGATAATTATCACCCTATATATTGATAACCTATGTATTTGATTATATTTCAACTCTTGTCCTATTGTGGTATCGTGTTCTCATCTGTAGAAGGGCTTTCGTAGCCGAAAAATAGAGATTTGTGGATTAAGATATAAAAAAAACACATATCCCCGGAATCCTGATACGTCACATCGCGCGACGCAGGGGAATGGAGTACACCATACTGACCGGAAAGACGTCTGGGCGACACATACCTGGACGCCCGCCGATACGTTTCGTGGACCATTTGAAAGAACTCACTGGTTTAACAATCGCCGAGATGGTACATCAAGCTCAAGACAGAGATAGCTAGCTTCACATCGTGTTTAGGATGTAATACATACAGTGGGCCACAACGTTCGTTCGCGAATAAAATTATATTACTACTATTACTATAAATATCGCTATCTATCAAGAATCCCTTTATGACAATCTCGTTCACAATGAGTTAATATTCAATAATAAATCCTGTGTATATGAGAATCTATATAAAAGAAGAGAAAGAAATATCCAAGTTAAGATAATCGACTTAGATCAGGCCAGTCCACATTGACTGATGCAGTGTTATCCTCTTTTGTAGAATCTTAAATGATAAAGGTCACATCTTCCGTCAAAACTAGACGTCAAAGCTAAACGCCACCTATTGACCATCACCTCAAACTAGCGGCCTCGGGTCGGGGACAAAGCAACAACACCAGCTTTGAAAAACGGAGAAGTGTCCACCCAGAAACCATGGTTTTGGGATAATGGCCTTTGTCAGTCTAGGGCGGACTTTATTCCATGAGATCTACAACGGATCTATGATGGAACCTTCATAATCTGCCCCAAAAAAGTGTTTAGCTGTGTGTGTGGCAGAGTGGCTATTTCAAATCTTTGGATAAATATAAATCGAAACCTCTCTCATGGTGACCTTATCTCTATAGATCAATATTCTCACGTCAAAATTTCAATCTCTTTAAGAAGGTCATTAACTTTGTCTAAGAGTTTTAAAACACGAAAATCATCCGTTAGGTTTTCATCTACACCGTTTTAAAATATCGCAAATTTGTTTATACGAAGAAGTGTGCTTTTACACTATCTCCATTTTCCTTTTTTCCAGGACTCAACTTTCCCTTGTTTACATCTCGCCGGTTCTATTTCTGGGCTTCTGCCTTTGGGTGCGTCGATCCAACTCGCTGCATCTCGAAATATCATATCGATATTGTTGAGAGATATATATGATTATTTGGCTGAAATAGCGTTATATGGTCGATAAAATTAGATAGATATAAATTGCCTACAATATTTTAGCAATACTACGAAAATGTGTATAACTCTACGTATAAAGAATGGCTAAAACCTTACACAATTTTTAGGGTGTGGTTAGAATATTCAATGTGATAACATAAAATATTTTGAGGATCATTTTTATTGAGACTTTTTATTATATGAAATAAACGTGGTACATTCAATATTGGGGCAATAAAATAGGAATTTACATTAGTAAGAGATATGCTCGGCTATAATTAATATAACATTTATATGTGATTCTACTGTCCTAAAAGCTTATGTCCATAGTTTTTTTAATGCCATTTCTGAGATTAAACCCTTCAGTGTAGAATATATAAGCAGAATCGTTCAATACAGTATTAGAGCTATTAGAAACGGTCTGGTGGATTAAATTAACGAAACCTCTGATGAACCAAGCCCTCACAATATTTTTCATCGAAGTAAGGACAGTTATCGAAGTAAGGACTACAGTAGTAGTTTTTGTGCGTAAAAGAAACATTCATGCCTTAATGTTTTCATTTCCAATATATAGATGGCGCGTTATTGATATTTATATAGGGGAATTGACATTTAAATTTACATTGCTAGAAATGAAATGATCAAGTCAATGCAGAAAAGCCATAGAGATAATTGTGTCAAAAGAGCATCTGCGAGTTGATAGAGAAAAAAGTTGGAATGTGGCTAGCTAGCATTGTGAGTTTTTTCAAACATATTCAAACTTAGTAGACAGGTAACGTGTTAGTGAAGATAGATGCCGACCACAGCAGATAATGAGACCGTGTTTTATCCTTTATCTGTAGTTTGAAATGATAAAATATTGAAAATATATTTAATCGATGAAAATTATCTCTCAAAAAGATATCTATCTAGAAGAAGAAACATGATACTAAAACACCATGAATTATGTTTAGAATCATGCTTACCCAATGGAAGCATTAGCAATAATAACATATATTCGAATTACTATCCCAATATAAAGTGAACAAGATTAAAGACATTTAATTTTTAAAGAACAAGGATCACTCCAAAAGTTTTTGCAATCAATATTATATAATTGTAATATAAAAATAAATAAATTATACCATTAAAATATACAAATATCTTTTACCCAACATAAATATTTTCATAAAATAGTAACAACAATGACTCATAGAGGGCGCGACTTTGTTTACAGCGGCAGCGGTAATTTCGAAACATTGCATCAGAAACAATGGAATTGACTAGAGAAAGTTTACGCGTCATGATATTTTATGATTATAAAAATAATTTAACTTCCAAAGAATCCCATGAGAGATTGATGAAAGCTTTAAGAGATAAATCTCTTTCTATTAGAACATTTTTGAAATTGGTTTAATGAATTTAAATTTGGAAAAAACCAACCTTGAAGATGAACCTCGTTCATATCGACCACCAACAGCAGTGACCCAAGAAAATATTGATCTGGTAAGATTTTTACTTAGAGAAGATGGAGATTTACGTATCGGCAGTTAGAGAAAAGTGTGGGCAGTGGATTAGCAGCAATCAGCACCATCATTAATGATCATTTAAAGAAAATCAAAAGAAAACTTGTTAGTAGATGGGTGCCTCACAGCTTGACTGAAGACCAAAAACTTGGTCGCGTTAATGATGTAATTTCAGGTTGAAAAAAAATTGATGAAGACAAATCAAAGGCTGTTTTCAATATTATTACAGGGAACGAAACTTGGATTTACAATTTTGATCCAAAAACAAAACGGCAATCCACTCTTTGGTGCTCTTCAAAATCACCTCCTCCTAAAAAAGTTCGCAGAGCTCGAAGTGTTGGAAAACAAATGGTCGCTTGTTTTTTAGAAAAAGTGATTTTATTGATATTGAGAAGTTAGAAAATCGAAAGACAATTAATAGTGACTGGTATACAACAAAATGCCTTCAAGCAGTATTCAAAAAAATCAAGCAAAGCAGACCAAGAGCTCAACTTGGAGGAGTCCTTCTTCACCATGACAATGCAAGACCGCACACCTCAGCCCAACCATTAGATCTTTTAGCCAACTCTGGTTCCAATTATTCACTCATCCACCATATTCGCCAGACCTAGAACCTTGTGACCTTTTTATTTTCAAAAATTAAGTTATTTTTAAGATATAAAATTTGACACTGATGATGAAGCACTGCAAGCTTTTATCAATGCCGTAAATTTCATCCCCGAAGATGACTGGTGTAAGTGCTTCGATAATTGGTTTTCATGGATAAAATCTTGCATAGGTGATGGAAAATGCATGTCGATTCTAATGGTATGATTTATTTTTTTTTATATTTTAATTATTTAATATTGATTGCAAAAACCTTTAGAGTGACCTTTGTATTTATTCTAAAATGTCTCTTTCTAACACATTATATATATAAAAAATAATACAAATGTGATATTGTACTGGAAAAAGGTTCATAAATTAGAAAAAAAAAGGCATCTCTCCTTATCGTGCAACTGAAAGTTGCTGATGCCTTGCGCCATCTATCGGAATGAATATCAACTATGCTCGTTGGTTTTTAATTATTCCAGAATTGGCCAAATACCCATATCCTTGATTAGTCAATGTTCTGTTAATTCTCAACACTGCTTGTATATAGGTTTTCTGTTAATTTTTCTGTCGGAGAAGCTGTATAAGACCAAAAGGTCTTAATAGAGCCTTTTTCGTGTTATTGTTTTTATATATACATCGTTTACCAAAAATAAGTGTTTCAAATATTTTAATATGGCCGCTAAATATGCTAAATATGGCTAAAATGCTTTTTTCTTATATATCAATATTTAAAAAATATATTTATAAAGAGATCACCTATCAAAAATAGATATTTTGTGCTAATATGGCCAAAATATGTTCCCATTAATGTGGCAATATGTAATCCCACAGACATCAATAATGTCTCGATCAATGTAGCTACCTACATTAATTAATGTAAATAATAGTTCCAAACATGACGTCAGGACAGTCTTCTCGCTCGACCAATCAGACGCACTATCACCTCCGCCAATCACTTTAATTTGCCGCTGCCATTCATTAGGTCCTTTAAAGGGGAAACAATTGTCTTCCTATCTCTACAGCCTCTACCTCGAGCTGTGCTGACGTCTTGTAGCTGGTCTTCTCTCCTCAGGATTCGTCCTTCTTCGTTACATTACTCTGTCATTTATAAGATGTATAACTATTAGGGATACACATTTTTGGCAACGTGTATCTTATGATGTTTATTTATTTTGCTAAAGGATATCTTATGAAATATTCATTTATTTTGGCAGAGAATATCTTATTCATTTATTTATTTCAACACACAAAATGCGATATCCCGGCTAGGGATAATTGCTACGATTTACATTTTTAAACAGAAACAGTTATAAACATATTATACAAGAAAAAAATAATAATAAAAAAGAGAAACAATAAGATATTTTAGGAACCTGAAGCTTTCAGGTTAAAAAGATAATTATAAATATATTGTAACAAAATATTTACGTAACAAAATATTTATTATTTATTAAAAGATAATCATTTCTTATATTTATACTTTTCTACTCTGTAAACTTCCCTCATTGCTTATCTTTTGTTTACCATTCATAGTTTTGTTCTTGCCTGAAATAAATTGCTATCTCATCCCGAAGTTGGTCTACCATAATTTTCCACGTGGCATTTTGGTGGAGATTCTGGGTAAGTTAGGGAAGACAAACTGAAGACCGCCGAGAAGACCTTGAAGCCATGGTTGCTGTGACTTACATTTTTAAATTTCCCTCATTGCTTATCTTTTGTTTACCATTCATAGTTTTGTTTTTGCCTGAAATAAATTGCTGTCTCATCCCGAAGTTGGTCTTCCAAATTTTTCCACGTGGCATTTTGGTGGAGATGCTGGGTAAGTAAGGGAAGACAAACTGAAGACCGCCGAGAAGACCTTGAAGCCATGGTTGCTGTGACTTACATTTTTAAATTTCCCTCATTGCTTATCTTTTGTTTACCATTTATAGTTTTGTTCTTGCCTGAAATAAATTGATGTCTCATCCCGAAGTTGGTCTTCCATAATTTACCACGTGGCATTTTGGTGGAGATGCTGGGTAAGTTAGGGAAGACAAACTGAAAACCGCCGAGAGACCTTGAAGCCATGGTTGCTGTGACTTACATTTTTAGAAACTGGCTCCAGGATTCCACCGCCGTGTCAAAGCCAAGACTTCCCTACAAGATGACAATGTCCATATAGACGATACGACGATAAAGCCGCTCTTCACGCCACAAGAAAAAGGACGCAAAGGTACTAGGGACAAAGTTCCAAGACTTCGATGGAATCCTTGGCAGGAGCACGTCAGATCCATGTCAGCAACTACAATAATTGCTAGCTGTGGGTCACAGCTCCATAGGGAAGGAGCTATGTAACAAAGTATTTATTATTTTATTAGCATAGTATTATTTTTATGTCTATATTTTTCTATACTCTGTACACTTCCCTCTTTTGCTTATCTTTTGTTTATCACTCATAGTTTGTTCTTGCCTCAAATAAATTGCTGTGTCACCCCGAAGTTTGTCTTCCCTAATTTTCTACGAGGCAATATTAAAAAATATTGTTAAATCTGTGACAATTCTCTCTAGTATTTACAAATCGGTATATTCATTTATTTTGGCAAAGGATACGATATATTTATTTTTGGTAAAATTTGTATCTTATTATATTTATTTTTAATAAATTAATTATTCAATTAAAACTATTATAATATTCACATTGCCAATATAAACAAATATTATAAGATGAACGCCGCCAAAATAAATATCATAAGGTATCTTTGCTAAAAAAATGAATGCCATAAGATACCTATTAGCAAAATAAATACCATTAGATACACTTTGCAAAAATGATCATATTTCATAAAATATATATTAAAAAAAAATCATAAGATATACATTTAAAATATGCATTATTTTATTAAAATGTAACGATAGACGGCAATAGAAATTATAAACTTCCTACTATCTTTATTATTTATTATTTATTTAAGTAACCCAGGTTCCTGGAGCGTACAGAAGTCGCCAACTACCCGGAGATGTCCTTCTGATCTAAGTCTTCTTGGATTTATATACAATGCCAGTGTAGTCCAATTAATGAGGTGTCGCCAGGCAGATTTCTTTCTTGGGAGATTTTCTAGGGATGCTGGACATATGTTGGTGATACCTATGAGAGTGGCTGTCTGGAATCTTTGGTATTGGAAGGTTGGGCAAGTGAAGAGGAGTGGTCTACGGTTTGGTCTTCATCTTGGCAGAGGGGGCAAATTGGGTCTTCTTTCGATAACCGTTGCAAGGTATACTATCTTTACTGCGATGAAATCTTATTGAAAAGGCTTGGCTCATGAGCGCGCGCCATAAGATTCTACACCAAGAAATACCACAACATGTTAAAAATGCATTTACGATCATAGAAACTGATGAGCCATTACTTCCAAATTTTTTTTTTTATTCCAGTAAGATATAAGAAAAATAATTTAAAAAGAGCAGCAATAAAAATGTTTTCATTCAAAAAATTACGAGATCTTAAAACAGCATTATCGAAATATCTCTTTATTTTTGTGACTATAAAATTGGGAAAGCTTTGAAGATCTAAACATATCTTCATTTACACGCGCTGAAACAACAATATTGAAATCTTAAACTTAGTTTTTTGGGGGGTCGGTGGAAGGGTGGTCTAAACCGCTGGTTTTCGACCGTTACGATCCGGGATCGAATCCCGCATTGGACACTTTTTTCTAATAAAAAAATGCTCTAATAGCCACCATTTTTGCAAAAGTCCAACCCCACCAGCGAGTGCAAATAACTAAACGGAGCTCTGGCACATTTGTAAGTGCAAAGTCGAACTGCTTTTCACATGTGTAGACATTTTGTGCACTTACAGTAAAAGCAATCGCCAACTTCTACCCACCATGATTACCATGGCCTTTACCACGTATACTAGGGATAATTTAAAAAAACGTAGTTTTACCGCGGGTAGAGTATTGATGAAGAAATATCTCGATATTTTAATTAGAAGACCGATTATATTAGCGTAAATAATTTCATTGAAAAGAACATATAAAGATTGTAATCATTTTTTTAGATATGTATACAATTATATTTTGAACTAGGCAAGGGAGGGAAGTACATTTTGAGGGAATGGCTTTTGTATGTTTGTCTTTTCTCCTTGACCAATTTAATTTGGATAATTGTGTAAAATAATTGAATTGTAAAAGTTTGTATATAGTCAATTTGTTATGATGTAAATAAATGTATTGACGCAAATATCCCTGAGTTTGGGATATCACGTTATAGGATGTTAATAAAGTTAAATATAATACAAAGCAATAACGCGCTATCTATATATAACGTATGAAGACATTAAGACGCGAATGTTTCTTTTCACAAATATGTATACCCCTACTATCCTTACAGCGATGGAAAATATTGGGAGAGCTTGGCTCATTAGTGGTGAACCCTCCCAGCGGTTTCGCCAATTTAATCTACCATGCCGCCTCTTTAGAGCTTTAATACTGTATTGGATCATTCTGCTTTTATATGCTATACTGAAGAGTGGAATCTTAGAAATGGTATTTATCACAAAATAAATTTGTATTCCATTATATACATTCAGAAAATACTTCTTATATAAACCAATCTTATTAGAAATCATCTCTCAGTTACTGTGTCTGTATCACATCAAGACAGTTGTTCCATCAAGACTTTCTATTTTCCATTAGCGTAATAAAGATAAGAGTAAAATCAGCAAAAAGAGTAAAAAAAATCAAACAAACCTAGAAATAAATAATATATTCGGGAGGATATATCGAAAAGAATTTGTTCCTATTATTTACTTGATGCGCTGTTAAACTTATTCTACAGCGATGTTAGAATTCATTTTTATATTCTACCGGCGCTCTATTTTCATTTTTCGATACACTTACCTGATAGGATAAAAATGAGAAAAATCTAATCCCATCACCCAAATGTAAAATTCTTCAAACTTTACTCCCCGCCCATCTCTTTTTTTTTTATCTTGAAATATACTTCATAAAACTTCATTTTTCTTTCCCCTTAACTATATACGTTTTCAAAGAAGAGTGAAAAAAAATTATAATTTTTGGAAGTTTTCTAAAAATATATTCCTAGACTTCTTTTTGCTGTCATTTGCCGCTAAAAACCATTCACGAGATGCCTAGTAATCATAGAATTTCGAGTTGAGAAATAATCGATTTGAAAAAAAAAAAAGATGGAAAAATCAATTTTCTTTTTTTTTTTAAATATCAGGTCGCCTTGATTTTTTAAAAAAGAAGCATTTTGTGAAAGATAAGAAATAATCAAATTGTTATTTTAAAATTTTATTTCAAATCTACAAATTGTCTTATTTAGTTCGTCTGTATGTATAATATTCTAAGAAGTTATAATGAAGCTTATATATATATATATATATATATAAAGTAAAGAAAGACTTATAAAGAGTAAAATAAATAGGTAAGGAATTTATATATAAATCGTGATTTAAAATCTATAAGAATTTTCAGATGATTATTATATATATGTTATATATAAAAATATTATTTTATTTTAAATAATAATTTCATAGATTCAAATACTATGCAAAATCGACCGCCAGAGGTCACTCTTCCCCCTATAAAAAACTCGTTGTTTTATCCCATTGGCCGGCTAAAACCTTTGTACATTATGTAAATAATCATTTGTTTTCCTTATTCTACTCGCCTTAAGCCAGGCAGTGCTTTTACCAAATTATGTTTATTATATAATCCTAAAGCTTAATTAAAACAATCTCTTATCAAAACTATTTTTAGTATTATACTTTCAAGATCTTTGCCACGACTGCATCACCATAGCATAATCATCAAGATGATCCAAAATTCAAGCAGAAAATCTCATTCATCATTTGTTTTTATAACATATATATATACTTGTATATGTTAAGGCAATTAAATTATACAATATTATTACAATGTATTTAATTTTAAATATTCGGAATGAGATCTAAAATAGATACGCCTGAAAAAGTGATTTTTGCTTTTAAAAAACACACATATTGTATGAAATTTTAAAAATAATTTTAATACCTTTTACAATTTCAAAATTTAAATCATGAATATACTATTTACATATTCAATATGATAATATGACAATATATGTATATGAAAAAAAACAATAGGAAAAAAAATATCAGGTACTTAGTGGTCAAGATATGCTTTCTTTGTTTATAATATATGTATATATGTAATATTGTTGCAAATTTCGATGTATGGATATGATGGCAGTCGTGTACGTGAGGCGAGTGTTGATGTTCTTCCCACACGCGGACAACAAGAAGCAGAGGCAGGGCTAGATGTTAGCACAGAGAGGGATCGGGGACAGCCCACGGGACAGAGGTAGAGGCCATGACACAAACTTGGATGCTTATCACCGAGACATGGAGAGAGAGAGACTGTGTCGTCTGTCGATGACCACCCTCTAGAACATACTGCTGACCCTCTCACAAAATATGGGTTGGTAGTAAATAGAAATGGTGTACATTTCAATAGAAGGGTAGGATATTTTAAGGTATCGGCTTTAACTAATTGGAAGATATGTGACATATACTAAAAGTGTCATACAGTTTAAAATATACTATATATTTTTTATATCTTTTATAAATCCAATTTATGCCTCTTAACCACGAACACATGAACTGGTCAGGATATGCTTTTTTATTTTAATACTCACATCTGACCTTTTTTATTATATCATTTTTAAAATTATTTTTCACACACACACACACATATATATATATATATATGTGTAATGCTAAATATAGTAATTTTAAATACTTATTGAAATATATTGAGAGCATTGAAAAAATGATTTATTTCAAGATAATATTTTCTTTAAAATTATAATAGATTTAAAGTTATCCTGGGAGTGAGCTATACACATCCAGTTTGTTCAACATACACTTTACCTATTCGTAAGGAAGTTTGCCAAGATTAGATCTGAAGGGATTAGCTGTCACCAAGGATTGTACAAATGCCTATCCGGGTCATTTGGCTAATTGATCAATTAGAAAAATCGATCTTTCTCCAGTAATATTCGCATAAACTATCTAGCGACAATATTGGTTTTTTTTTGCTTATCCCTAGTACACGTTGTACAGGCCATGATAATCCTGGTGGGTACAAGTAGGTAACTGCTTTAATGTAAGTACACCACATGTTTGCACATGTGAAAGACAATTCGACTTTGCACTTACAAATGTGCCAGAGCCCCGTTTGGTTACTTGCACTTGCTAGTGGGGTTGGACTTTTTCAAGAATCGGGAGCCATTGGAGCATTTTATTTTAATCAGAAAAAATTGTCCAGTGCGGGAATCGAACCCGGGTCGTAGCGGTCGAAAACCAACAGTTTAGACCATTCTTCCATCGACCACCATATATTGGTATTCTAATAAAATATGAACACGAGCCCAATGTATGCCAATTATATGAAATATAATAGCAAATACAGTAAATATCCTGTCACTGCGAATACTCTTTCTAGCGACCATCTGCAGGTCATCCTTTCAACGGACTGTCAATTTTCCTATACAAACACTTAATTGGCACTCTCCACTTACGACTTTCCAAAGCGGCTTTCCTTAAGCCAAACTAGAACCTTCAATGACATATCTAACATATGAATGATCACCTTTATGAGCGTAAAATGTTTTAAGCCTATATATAGTTGAAAATTTGGGTTATTCCGAATACGGTTCTAACTTCCGAATACGGTTTTGACTACCCGGATGAAATTTTGACACATACACTCTCCACTTACGACTCTCCAAAGCGGCTTTAAGTTACACTAGAACCTCCAATGAGAGATCTATCAGATGAGTGATGCAGTTCCTGAGCGTAAAATGTTGTCAACTTTATTAAAAATGTATATTAAAACCTCCCTGTAAAGGACACCTAATTGCAAAGCTAAACTGTACTTTAGAGAGATGTCCTCTTACCAGAGAGTTGCTAAATAGTAAAATTGGTATTTTTCAGATGAAAACTGTCATTTGTAAAGAGTGTCCGCTAAAGGGAGGTTCTACTGTAGTTGAAAATTTTGTTCATTCCGCATACGGTTCCAAAATATTTTTGACTACCCGGATGAAATTTTGACACCATATAGAGATATGTCTGTTTCAGTTTCGAGTGCGTAATTGGTAAATTAGTCCAATAGTAGAATAATTTGCATCTTCCTTTTCAAGCCTTTTTCGTTTCAAACAATTAGCGAAGCCGTTTATTACCCGTAGTAACTTTAGATTTATTATTAAACACAACAAATAACAAACAAATTTTGAAAAAAAAAAATCATTTTTGGCCAATTTTGGAATAATTAAAAATCAACCATTTTTTAATATTTATTCAACAGATGGAGCAAGCATTAGAAACCTTTAGTTGTACAATCAGATGATGCCTTCTAAAAAATGTATCCACCTGATCTCAGTACAATTTCGCTTTTGTACTATTTTTTACGCACAAATTTATTTTTATATGAAAACCAATGCGGGGTATCAATTAAATATAAGTTTAGTGCCCAAAAGATAATTAGAGCTGGAAATAATCTACTGATACTCTTTTCTATTCAAAATAATTTGCCGCTACAACCCTAAAATAGCCAAAAACATCAACGGTTAAACTACCCATCTACCCGACCGCTTTACTAATGTCTTTAGAGCTTCCTGCTCATATAGCCGGCAATTTAAAGGAATTCTTGGTAAGGAATTTTCAACTAAATATGGTAATGAGTTTTGGAAATAGTATAAATACATATTGTATGCATAAATATATGAAATATTTAAATCCCCTGCAACAAGTTTTCATATGCTTCAAAGAGTTTGAAAATATAATCCGAAATTATTTATTCTTGTTGCATTTCAAATTCATTAATTTAATGCATTTGAGCGCACACAAAACTTCCTTTAAATTTTGAATAACGTATTGCACTTTCCACACCTTTTAAAACAAGTAGGAAGAATTTAGGGAGAACTGTTAAACCGTATAAATTACAAACTGAAAGTTACATACAAGTTACATACGCAAATAGGAAACTAATATATAACATATAGAGAGAAAGAGATAAGGTAGATAAGTCTGTGGTGGGAGTTAAGAGATTTGAATTATAAATAATATTCCGACGGCAGCCATTATCACCGAAGCCATTCTTCACCGCCATGATGCCGTCCATCACCCGGGGCCTCTCATCTATCTTTCCCTGTATCTGACGTCTGCCTCCCTGCTGTCTCGGGACGTCCGCCTCTCTGTCCCTGCTGTCTCGGGACGTCCGCCTCCCTGTCCTTGCTGTCTCGTGACGTCCGGCACCCTGTCCTTGCTGTCTCGGTACGTCCGCCTCCCTGCTGTCTCGGTACGTCCGCCTCCCCGTCCCTGCTGTCTCGGGACGTCTGCCTCCCCGTCCTTGCTGTCTCGAGACATCCGCTTCCCTGCTGTCTCGTGACGTCCGCCTCCCTGCTGTCTCGGTACGTCCGCCTCCCTCTTCCTGCTGTCTCAGTACGTCTGCCTCCCTGTCCCTGCTGTCTCGGGACTTCGGCCTCCTTGTCCCTGCGGCCTCGGGACATTCTCTTCCCTGTCCCTGCTGTCTCGGGACATTCTCTTCCCTGTCCCTGCTGTCTCGGGGCATACTCTTTTCTGTCCCTGCAGTCTCGGGACATACTCTTTCCTGTCCCTGTTGTCTCGGGACATACTCTTTCCTGTCCCTGCTGTCTCAGGATGTCGGCCTCCCTGTCCCTGCTGTCTCGGGACATACTCTTCCCTGTCCCTGCTGTCTCAGGATGTCGGCCTCACTGTCCCTGCTGTCTCGGGACATTCTGTGGGGGAGACCCAGGCTTCATTGGTGTCGCCAACCGCGGGAACAACTTCGCCACCGGTGGACAGCGATAGTTCTCTCCCACAGAGTAAGCAGATCGATGTAATGGCTGGCGTTGCCCACCTCAAGAACAAGATGGTATTTGTAGATGGTAGCCTTCGCCACACTTGTGATCTTCATTCCCTCGGGATGGAGGCCGACGCTGAAGAGTCAGGCCTGCAGATCCAGGGACATTTCGCAGGAGGCGAACACCTCCCGGAGCAGGGGTCGCACGGCACGGCAACTCCTATATCTGTGGGTCAGCGACATGTCGCTGGACCCACAGGCGGCACAGATGGCACGCCTCGAAGCAGGATGGTCAGGATGTGCCAGAGCGTGGAGGGCCAATCGTAGAGCAACATCTGCGTCGTTCCCCGTGAAGAAATTGCGACGCAAGTCTTCCTAGGACATGGAGCAGGGCACATCTACGGTAGGATCCCTCCGCGCAGCCAGCTCTGCAGCAGGGTGCGCCTGGAACCGTGCTGCGTCCAGTGCCCGTCGCGCGATCTGGCTGTTTAAGCGGGTAATGGGCTTTGTTGAGCCCCTTAGAACGATGGTCTCCGCCTTGTACTCCGCATGATATATGGAGCTGGCATTTTCCTGCAGTAGTCGCTGGCAGAAGGTCCCGAGGTGCTGTGCGTCCAGCAGCGCAGCCCGCGTTGAGCGCACAAGAGCATGGGCGCCATCAGAGAAGTCCCCGACAGTCGCCTGTAGCCAAAGCTAAGACCCACTCCTACAAGACTTCCCTGCATTGGCAAGCTGCTACGGTCAGAGCTATTTTCCGATCGAATGGCAACGTTCATCGATGAAATATCGGAGGAACTAGCAAATACTTCACCCTCGATGTTATGGGAACATTGTACCAGGATAAAGGCAGAACTGGTCGCGGAGATACGATCACTCGCACCTGCCGTCGCCGAATCCGGCAGGTGGATACATCGAGAAAGCAAGCCACTTCCTGGGGCGGAGACTGGAGGACGACACTACCCGCTACGACTATTCTTCCTTGTCGGATCTCGGGCATTTCCTCCGAGCTAGAAGTCGTTCCCCTTCCACCTTCACCGACGATGACGGCAAGTCATCTCCGGGGGCCAGCTTAGGGGTTTCCTTTTGGAACGTTTGAGTAGTCGCTTCGCCCAGGCCCCAAGCTCGGCAGAATCCATCTCCGTCTTCCTCGCTGAAGTGACCCCCTTGAAGTTTAGCGAATGGGACCAGCTATTTATCTCCGACATCTACCGCGACCAGATAGCGGCATCCATTCACAGTCTGCCAAACGGCCGTGCCTCTGGATGGGACGGATTACATGCGAAGTTTTCCAAGGCCTTTGAGGATTTCTTCGCCGAAGTCTTTTGGCAAGTCTTCGAAGCTTCTCGACTTCGTGGGGGCCCTGCTTTTAACTTCATCTCTTCCCTGTCCCTGCTGTTTCGGGAATTTGGCCACCCTGTCCCTGTTGTCTAAGGACGTTTTCTTCCCTGCTGTTCGGGACATACTCTTTCTTCCCTGCCCCTGCAGTCTTGGTGAATACTCTTTCTTCCCTGCCCCTGCTGTCTTGGGGCATACTCTTCCCTATCCCTGCTGTCTTGGAACATACTCTTTCTTCCATGTCCCTGTTGTCTTGCAACATACTCTTTCTTCCCCGTCCCTGCTGTCTAGGGGCATACTTTTTCTTCCCTGTCCCTGTTGTCTTGGAACATACTCTTTCTTCCTTGTCCCTGTTGTCTTGGAACAAACTCTTTATTCCCTGTCCCTGCTGTCTAGGGCATACTCTTTCTTCCCTGTCCTTGCTGTCTTCGAACATACTCTTTCTTCCCTGCCCCTGCTGTCTTGGAACATACTCTTTCTTCCCTGTCCCTGCTGTCTTGGGGCATAATCTTTCTTCCTTGTCCCTGCTGTCTTGGGGCATACTCTTTCTTCCCTGTCCCTGCTGTCTTGGGGCATTCTCATTCTTTCCTGTCCCTGCTGTCTTGGGGCATACTCTTTCTTCCCTGTCCCTGCTGTCTTGGGGCATTCTCATTCTTTCCTGTCCCTGCTGTCTTGAGGCATACTCTTTCTTCCCTTTCCTGCTGTCTTGGAACATACTCTTTCTTCCCTGTTACTGCTGTCTTGGGGCATTCTCATTCTTTCCTGTCCCTGCTGTCTTGGGGCATACTCTTTTTTCTCTGTCCGTGCTGTCTTGGAACATACTATTTCTCCCCTGTCCCTGCTGTCTTGGGGCATATTCTTTCTTCCCTGTCCTTACTGTATTGATACATACTCTTTCTTCTCTGTCCCTGCTGTCTTGGAACATACTCTTTATTACCTGTCCCTGCTGTCTTGGGGCATTAACTTTCCTCTCTGTCCTTGCTGTCTCGAGACATCGGCCCCCCCTATCATTGCTGCTGTCTTGGGACATCGACCTTCTGTCACTGTTGTCTCGGAAGGTCCGCCCTTCTGTTCCTGCTGTCTCGAAACGCCTGACAGTCCTTGACTCCTTTTCAAATTTTCTGGCAACATTCGTTTTTTGATTTGCGCCCCATGTTTCGAAGCAACAATGGTCTCCTTGCTACCCGTGTTTCTATTCTCGTTACAAAAATCAATGTCTTCACATGTGTTCTTAAACTATGAATATCAACCGCAGCCTTTAACGTTTTAAATATAACTATATTTGTGCCTCGTTTTTATCGTTTGGATTATAATATGCGACGCGCTTTTCTAAAAAATTGGAACCAAACAAATAAAATTCAAAAACAGCCTGAATATATCCCACTTTATAAAGCTGTGATAATCCATTTTTATCAAAAGCAATAATATGTCACAGTTTCAAATTAGAATTTTATTAATCAATCGATACACTTTGTGAATGATGTTTTCCTCACAACAAAACTAGAAACAAGAAATGAAAAATCCGTTACAAAATTTACATACCTTCCTTATATAACATTAAACATAAAAGTATTTACATATTTACTGATAGAGACATTTGCTTTACATTTGATTTACATAAAACCAATTTCGTGACAATATTTCTAAACACCTTAATATATATGTTACATATTTGCCATTGAGAAAGATCACATAACTATATTTGACTATTCCTGTGAACTATTCTTTTTCACAAAAAAATACTTTACATATACCTAAGTATTTCTAAAAACCATCGAAACAAATATCAATTTGTATATAGTGTTCAGAAAAAAATATTTTGTGTAAATTTCTACTCTCTTTTCTTCAAAATATTGTTGTGTAACCACGGCGCGACCCTGAACGCCGGACACGTGGGCGCGACTAACACACGCCCGCTATCTTAACTAGCAAGGCTCACGATTTTGAATTTTTTTTTTATTCTAATTATTTTTTTAAACTCTCTTTGTGAGTTATCGAAAAACAGAGTTCGGCGAGAAATTGCACTTTGACCACGGACCAACTTTCTTGCTTGCTCTCTTTATTATTTTTTGTTTTTCGGACTTAAGCTCCATTTTTTTGGATCAACGGAAAATGAAGACGGCCCGACCCGCACCGACCGACCCTACAGAGGACCGACCCGAGTGCCAAGAAGCTACAGATAAGATGTATCCCCGGACCAGCCCCAACCCTGGCACCAATAAAAAGATACATCCCTTAGTACGGCCCTGTGACTTCCAGGATCCCACACAACACGTGGTGGAGATGAGCGGCGACCCAAGCTTTCCGAACGAAAACGTCTACAACCACATAATGGAGCTGCAGAAATTCAATCCCGAGGAGGGAGACCTGTAAGATTTCAGGGAAGACATAAAAATATGGCTAAGGACATCGAACGTACCAAAAAAAAAAAAAGAATGGTCGAAGACACTGATGAGATACCTACCACAACGAGCCAAGGAATTCATCAAGTGCCGCTTCGAACCTACTGAAGACTTGAAAGTGATAACGGAAGCTCTGTAGACCCTCTACCCAAAAAACGACAGCCAGGCGAGAAAAAGAGGCGACGAACTAAGAAGAAAAAGAAGGCCTCTACTCACGAGAAGAATCTGGAGATACTTGACGGACATGGTTACAGCCTACGCAACAGCGGGTAGATTCTCTCCGTTTGCCTCCAAGACCGACCTCCTAATGGCACTAGCCCCACGAGACTGCCTTATACTAGCGGCGTCATTAGGAAAGAAAGACGCGGAGGCGCTGGACCCGTCGGTGGACGACTACTTCAAGGCAGCAAGCTTCCTCGACGCAGCTGCAGAGAAGGAACTAAACGACGTTAAAGACAAGTGGTAAACCGTGGCGACACCGAGGCAGAACCGGAGGGAATAAAGACCACGAGAGCAAGGATACGAGCCAAGACCTCAATTACGGACGGAAACCCCGGCAGAGAAGGCACGCCGGTACACGACGCTCGACGGGACCCCGACATGTTTCACGTGCAACCAGCCGGGGCACATACACAACAACTGACCCAGGACAAAATACGGTAAGAACAATTTTCGTATTGGCTCTGGGTACGATGACAACGCCTTCTACACCAACAAAAGTAATGCACGTACGGTTGAGGGGGTCGCGGACAGCGGAGACACTAACGGAATCGAATTTATAGTAAGAGGGGAACCGCAAGGCAAACAAAAAACAACACACAAAATCCCACACGATAAAACCGTCAACAGAGAAAACGGCAGCGTAACAGAAAAAATTCGTTGGACAAAAATGAAAAACTTTACCATGACGACACGGTTCAACGAACTAGATAAGGCGAGAATAATATTCGATTCCGGAGCGAGCTCGTGTTGCATCGACGAAAGGTTAACAAACATCCTTAACTGCCCAAGAAAACCTAAAATTACGAGAATACGGGGCGTAGGAGAACCTATAGTAGCGACGGCAGTTACGGTCCTAGAAATAAAAAATAGACGGATTCTACATGGTAGGCGAATTTATAATAATACCAAGCGGAACGGACAAAATAATTCTCGGAATAGACGTCCTGGCAGACTACGGGTGCAAGACCGGATTCGAGGACGAATCGGTAGAGCTATCGATGACGTACCGTGACGATACCAAACAAGAAAATGACATAAGCGATTCACACGAATACGTAAAAAAAAAATCGAACCCGACCTTAGACAACGTAAACAAAAATTCTGCCTTATGAACGACACGGAAATACGACCATGCGGTAAAACGAGGATTAGGCTAAAAGGACCAACCGTAGCAGCAGGCGTACTGGAACCACACCCCGAGACGAAAAGAAAAACCGGACTACTCATCCCTGCGATTTATATAACGGAACCGACAAGTGACATCAAAATAGACGTTATCAATACAGGAAACGAAACGGTATCACTAGTCGAGAAAACGTGCATCCTAAGATTAGAGAGTGACGTTGTCGAAATTGCACACCTGAATGAGAAGCCGAGCAGCGAGAAGAAAAAAAAAAAAACACGTGTAGTGAAAAGGCACTAAATTTCGACATTAACCTCGACCTGCCGAGTAACGAAAAAATAAACGTTTTAGAGGTTTTATACAAATACCGAGACATCTTCTCCGAAGACTGGGAAAAGGTAGCGAACATAAAACCATATAAAATTAGGGTCAAAGCGGACGCAGAGCCAATACGGCAAAAAGCTTACAGACGCAGCCCAAAAGAACGCGAAATTATCGAAGGCCAGGTAAAAGAAATGTACGAAAAGGGCATCATTAGGAAATCAACATCGCCGTGGGCCAGCCCAGTCGTGTTAGTGAAAAAGTTAAACGGAACGTACCGGTTTTGCGTCGACTATAGAAAAGTCAATAACGTAACCGAGAAGTTTTCCTACCCGTTGCCAGATATAAACGATTGCCTGGACCGTTTAGCAGGAATGAAATATTTTTCCCACACCAACTTTGTGAGTGGATATTAACAGTGCCCGTTGGAAGAAAATAGTAAAGCGATCACGGCATTTACGACCGGCAACGGGTTATACGAATTTGAGGTATTACCGTTCGGACTCGCGGGGGCACCAGGCCACTTTGAAAGGATTATGGACACGCTACTGGCCGAATTAAATTCGTCCGAGTGCATAGTTTACTTGGATGACGTCATTATTTTCGGGAAAGACCTACGCGAACACAATGGGCGTTTGAGCAAGGTCTTACAGTGTTTCCGCGAGGCAGGGCTACGCTTAAACCATCAAAATGCCGTTTCGCATACCGGAAGTTACCCATCCTCGGCCACGTGGTATCAAGCGACGGCATCGAACCTTCAACAGACAAAGTCGAGGTCGTTAAAGAATTCCCAATACTGAAAAATGTAAAACAAGTACGTTTATTCCTCGGCCTTTGCGGTTATTACCGGAGATTTATAAAAAACTTTGCCAAAATTAGCAAACCGGTGACGTGTTTAACGGAGAAAAATAAAAAATTCGCAACGGGACCAGCTGAAATAGAGGCGTTCGAGACACTAAAAAGAAAACTCACCGAAGACCCAATACTGGCGCACTTCAACCCAGACGTTAGAATAGAGATACACACGGACGCATCAATCGTAGGATTAGGCGCGGTGCTAATGCAACCGGACAACGACGGGTTTTTGCACCCGGTCCACTACATCTCGAGAACGACATCGAAACACGAGAGTAAATATGGTATATCAGAACTAGAGTGCTTAGCAATAGTTTGGGCACTACAAAAGTTACGGTCGTACATCTTCGGGAGAGAATTCAAAGTCGTAACCGACCACAGCGCGTTAACGTGGCTAGCGAACGTACGTGACCCGTGGTCAAGACCTACGAGATGGCGGTTAAAACTCATGGAGTACGACTTTGAAATAGTCCACCGCGCAGGGAGGAAGAACGTTGCACCGGACGCACTCTCACGCAACCCATTCCACAAAAACGATACGAACGTCGAAGACAACTTTAACGATTTAACGGCATGCACAGTACGGATTGGCGAGAATGGACAAAATGAAGACACGTTTTGCCGCGATATTACCGAAAAATTATCAGACGCTAAAACACGGGACGAATATAAAAAAATAAACGGGATCCTTTATAAAAAGAATCATGCAACACAAGGGAACCAATAGTTGGTCGTAGCACCAAAGCAAAGCGTACGCGAAATAATGAAAACAGCGCACGATATATCCGAAGCAGGACACATGGGGGTAGCAAAGACGGTCCACCGTATTAAGCAACGCTTTTACTGGAAAGGTCTTGAAGAAGACGTGCGAAAATACGTTCGGTCGTGCAAAGTATGCCATGCCTTCAAACCACAGAGGTTCAAACCCACAGCCCCGCTAGAACCGTTTTCACCGGTAACAGACAATTGGGAACGAGTGGGAATAGACCACCAAGGTCCTTTCAAAAAAATCAGCAGACGGCTACGAACACATCTTAACGATCGTATACCATTTTAGCAAATACGCACTCTCAATCCCGGTAAAAGACACGAAGGCGGAAACCACATGCAACGCACACTCTTAGACAATCTGTTCTACGTTTTTGGTACTCCAAAATGCATAATATCCCATCAAGGTAAATCGTTCGATTCGAGTACTTTTAGAGACTTACAACGATTGTAAGGTAATAAACATGTTAAGGCTTCCGTGTCACACCCGCAAACAAATGGCTTATGCGAAAAACTCAACGGCATCAGAGTTTATCTCGAGGACGACCATGCCGAATGGCCGAGATTCGTAAAAACGGCGACCTTTGCGTATAATTCGCCCATTCAGTCATCGACACAGGTGACACCGCATAAGTTGGTATTTGGCGTAGAACCGAGGACGACCCTAGACGTAGGACTACCAACTGTCGACGAGCCAGTAAAAATATACGACGAATACGTGGCCAACCGCATCTTGGAAAAACGAGAGACTAAAAAAAATCGCCGATGAAAACTACAGAGACCGGACAATGATGACAAAATGTCAGCATGGCATTGCGAACCCTGACCGCTTCCGGAAGTTTGAAGTGAGTGATCTGGTACTAATGGGGTCGTCTCGCAGGAAACCAGGGAAAACGGGAGAAATTCCTGCCGAAATACGTTGGACCGTACGTAATAACGAATCGAATCAAGGAAACGACGTATAAGCTCCAACCCGCCAATAGCGAACGTAATGTTAATACATGCCAAAGAAATACGTTGACACACGTGTCTCGCCTAAAGGAGTTTGTTTCGAGAGACGATGGTATCCCAGAGGACCGGAACCGCCCTTAAGGGGGGGAGGTATTGTGTAACCACGGCGCAACCCTGAACGCCGGACACGTGGGCGCGACTAACACACGCCCGCTATCTTAACTCAAGATTTTGATTTTTTTTTAATTAATATTATTTTTTTTTTATTTTGATTAATTTTAAACTTTCTCTGTCAGTCATCGAACAACAGAGTTCGGCGAGAAATTGCACTTTGACCACGGACCAACTTTCTTGCTTGCTCTCTTTATTTTGTTTTTTGTTTTTTCGGACTTAAGTTCCAATTTTTTGGATCAACGGAAAATGAAGACGGCACGACCCGCACCGACCGACCCTACAGAGGACCGACCCGAGTGCCAAGAAGCTACAGACAAGATGCATCCCCGGACCAGCCCCAACCCTGGCACCAATAAAAGGTTACATCCCTTAGTACGGCCCTGTGACTTCCAGGCTCCCACACAACAATATATAGTTTCATAAATAGGTTGAGAGTTAGCTGGTTGATCTCTCTCGAATGCGAAAATTTAACACGTATTTCAGATTTTCTTTCTTTTCAGAAACGAAATTTCAGAAACTTTAATAATGATCGGTAAGGTCGTATCGCTGTTTCTACGTTTTTTTTTTTTAATAAAATCTATATATATAAAATTGAATGTCTGTCTGTCTGTCTGTTTGTTTGTTTGTACTCTATAGATTCAAAAACCATACATCCAATCGCCGTGAAATTTTGGGATATTATTAGGTATATCACCGGGAAGGTTTTTGAAAAATAATTTCATGAATATCTTGAATAACCTTAGAGTTTCTTGCAGATTTGTATATTTAACTCGCAAGCAGCGCCCCCATTGTGACGATGATAACAAGTTTTCTTATCACTAAGTTTGTTATCTTAAATATCATTTATCAAAAGTAAGATTATCTCAGGATGACACGGCAATGTGAGACGGTAAAAAATGTTCACTAGATAAAACTATGATTTTCTATATGATATAAAAAGCCAACAATGAAGAGTGAATGTAATATAAAAAGCCAACAATGAAGAATGAATGTAAGATAAAAAGCCAACAATGAAGAGTGAATGTAATATAAAAAGCCAACAATGAAGAATGAATGTAAGATAAAAAGCTAACAATGAAGAGTGAATGTAAAATAAAAAGCCAACAATGAATAGTAAATGTAATATAAAAAGCCAACAATGAAGAATGAATGTAAGATAAAAAGCCAACAATGAAGAGTAAATATAATATAAAAAGCCAACAATGAAGAGTGAATGTAAGATAAAAAGCCAACAATGAAGAGTAAATGTAATATAAAAAGCCAACAATGAAGAATGAATTTAAGATAAAAAGCCAACAATGAAGAGTGAATGTAATATAAAAAGCCAACAATGAAGAATGAATGTAAGATAAAAAGCCAACAATGAAGAGTGAATGTAATATAAAAAGCCAACAATGAAGAGTGAATGTAAGATAAAAAGCCAACAATGAAGAGTAAATATAATATAAAAAGCCAACAATGAAGAGTAAATGTAATATAAAAAGCCAACAGAGTGAATGTAAGATAAAAAGCCAACAATGAAGAGTGAATGTAATATAAAAAACCAACAATGAAGAATGAATGTAAGTTAAAAAGCCAACAATGAAGAGTGAATCTATATATATAAAATTGATTTTCTGTCTGTCTGTCTGTTTGTTTGTTTGTTTGTACTCTATAGATTCAAAAACCATACATCCAATCGCCGTGAAATTTTGGGATATTATTAGGTATATCACCGGGAAGGGTTTTGAACAATAATTTCATGAATATCTTGAATATCCTTAGAGTTATTTGCAGATTTGTAGATTTAACTCGCAAGCAGCGCCCCCATTGTGACGATGGTAACAAGTTTTCTTATCACTAAGTTTGTTATCTTAAATATCATTTATCAAAAGTAAGATTATTTCAGGATGACACGGCAATGTGACACGGGAAAAAATGTTCACTAGATAAAACTATGATTTTCTATATGATATAAAAAGCCAACAATGAAGAGTGAATGTAATATAAAAAGCCAACAATGAAGAATGAATGTAAGATAAAAAGCCAACAATGAAGAGTGAATGTAAGATAAAAAGCCAACAATGAAGAATGAATGTAAGATAAAAAGCCAACAATGAAGAGTGAATGTAAGATAAAAAGCCAACAATGAATAGTAAATGTAATATAAAAAGCCAACAATGAAGAATGAATGTAAGATAAAAAGCCAACAATGAAGAGTAAATATAATATAAAAAGCCAACAATGAAGAATGAATGTAAGATAAAAAGCCAACAATGAAGAGTAAATATAATATAAAAAGCCAACAATGAAGAGTGAATGTAAGATAAAAAGCCAACAATGAAGAATGAATGTAAGATAAAAAGCCAACAATGAAGAGTGAATGTAAGATAAAAAGCCAACAATAAAGAGTAAATGTAATATAAAAAGCCAACAATGAAGAATGAATGTAAGATAAAAAGCCAACAATGAAGAGTAAATATAATATAAAAAGCCAACAATGAAGAATGAATGTAAGATGAAAAGCCAACAATGAAGAGTATATATAATATTAAAAGCCAACAATGAAAAGTGAATGTAAGATAAAAAGCCAACAATGAAGAGTAAATGTAATATAAAAAGCCAACAGAGTGAATGTAAGATAAAAAGCCAACAATGAAGAGTGAATGTAATATAAAAAGCCAACAATGAAGAATGAATGTAAGATAAATGGCCAACAATGAAGAGTGAATGTAATATAAAAAGCCAACAATGAAGAATGAATGTAAGATAAAAAGCCAACAATGAAGAGTGAATCTATCTATATATATAAAATTGAATGTCTGTCTGTTTGTCTGTACTCTATAGATTCAAAAACCATACATCCAATCGCCGTGAAATTTTGGGATATTATTAGGTATATCACCGGGAAGGTTTTTGAAAAATAATTTCCTGAATATCTTGAATATCCTTAGAGTTATTTGCAGATTTGTAGATTTAACTCGCAAGCAGCGCCCCCATTGTGACGATGATAACAATATATCGAGAGATTCAAATTTACGAGTTTCAAATTATCAAAATATATCTTTTTTTTTAATAAGTTTTTAGAGAATTGTTTTAACAAATGTTCGCTAGACAAACCTTTACTCGGGTAAAACCCCGGGCGAAGCCGAGTACGTTTTATAAGTTTATAGAGAATTGTTTTAACAAATGTTCGTTAGACAAACATTCACTCGGGTAAAACCCGGGCGAAGCCGGGCACATCCGCTAGTTTTACAATAATATGTATAAATATGTATATTCGATACTATATATTGTTTATCTCTCTCTCTCTTGTACACGAGCTTTGCGCATTTTGCTGTTTTGCGCCGGTTCTATGGAGATTTATAAACTTAAGGCACATATTGGCTGAAAGCCCGGATAATTCCTTACAAGATAATGCAAATTTCATCAAGCTCGAGGGAGCTAAGACTAAGGATTAACAATTTTTTTTTATAAAATAATTTAATTTAATACACTAATTCATTTTCAACGGCGAAAGCCAGGCTCATGCAAATCATTCTTCGGCAAACGACAGGCTTGTAAATTCGACAGCTGCGTCCTTCAAACTATAGCTCTCAGCGGTGATGACAGCCGGGTACTCAACTGGACATAGGTTATGGTGCATCAGGAATCAAATGGCGACCCTGACCCCATCACCAAGGTCGAGAGGAAGAGACGGAGGACATCATCTTCGCAGATTGCATCAAAGGCTCAGTTCAGAAAAGCAGTGGGGAGCCAGAAGAGTGCTAGCGCCTCCCGCAACAAGCCTCCTGCCAAGCGTCAACCGCCTACCTAGGAGATCAAGGCGACTCGACAATGATTCTCGGAATCAAGGGCGCAACAGTCTTCGCGGAGTACAACCTCGTCATCGTTTGCAATCAGTCTTTCTATGTAGAATACGCAAAAATTATCGCAGACCGGAATCCTTATGGGTGAATTACATCGATCGCCCCGGTGTTTCTCAACGTGGGAATATTACCTTCAAGAATAACCGCCAGGAGTTGTTAATCCTGGAAGATTTTTTTATCGAAAATGAGAAGGTTAACTGAAAACCTCACAAATATAATTAATTTCAGGTTTCTAGAAGAATCTTTATCTCACTAGATTATTTTGATCAAATCTCATCTTAAGAATAAAAAGATAATATGGAAATTTAAACAGTGTGGATGTGGTGAGAATTTTTCCCTGGTACAAACAACCTATGATTGATGGCAAACTTTTGTTTCAGAACATAGTGGGGAAAAACTATTATTTTATATAATTGTTTAAAATATTATGAATAATTTTTATATTCTTAGTTAAATACTTTATATTTTAAATTATATCTTATGTTTGAATATTTATACTCTATAATTTGTGTTTTAATCATATACAAACAATAATTTTCTAGATAAATTTATATAGATAAAATTTAAAAAAAAAATAATATCCAGCCTCGTTTCTTCGAAAACTTTGCACAAAAAAGTCCGCGCTTTAGTAATGACTGCGCAAGAGAAGTTGTCAAATGGAAGGGTATCGTGATTTCAAAAATTTTAACAATAGGTTTTATATAGAAAAACTAACAATAAATCACATTATTATATATTAAAACTTTCATTACTCTCTATAATGAAAAAATATAATAATGAGGCACACATTTTCTAATTATCATTAAACATTAACGTCTTGTACCAATGTTGTAATTATTAAAAAAGTAATCATAGAATACTTAACTCTCTCTAAAAAATGTTATTGTTCTAACAATTTAGATGGCCTCTCTTCTGCATTTACACCAGACAATATTTATCCGATGGAGCATAAAGTTAGAAAAGCTCAGACACCAAATTATAGAGGAGAACTTTATGACAAATTGTCTGAAGGAGTCAAAAATGTGAAAATACTGAGAGCTAATATACTCAGTCTAATTTTCATTTTACGTTATGAAAACTGTTCAGGATTTGTTCCACTTAACAGATACATCTTACATATAAATTACCTTTTATAAACCCATTTAATAAATCTAATTAAGTTTATTTTCTATCTTTATTTTATGCTTTTTTTTCACAAATTTATCTTTAAAAAAATTAAAATCGAAGATAAATGTTTTTATATCGTAATTAGAAACAGAAGATAGAGAAGCTAATTTTCCTAATTTCTCTTTAGAAAATATTTTTTTTAACTAACTTTAAAAACAAACTTTTGAAAAAAGCACATTTATAAATGAAGTTGTTTTTAGGTTGATTTCCAATATAGATGAGTTTAAAATGTTATCAAGAGATGAAGCAATAAATAGAGAGTAACTCTAAAATAACGCCCAACAACTAAGAGGGGAAGATAAATTATAAGTTTTCAATAGTAATATACAGTCAATATTCAAATGGAACATGCGGGAACAAGTTACTCTGAAGCTAGAGTGTCATTGGATTCCAATACGAGCATTTTCAAACGGGTAGTTTAGATAACTGTAAATTCCTTCCCCTTTCAGCTCTTCTTTGTTTAGTTGCTGCTGTTTTTCTCACTTTTTTGTCAATAGACGAGATTTAAAATTTATGTTTCTCCCGGAGAATTATTTTTAAATCCACTTCCAACAATGAGAAAGTTGGTTCTTTGTTCCATTTATATAATTTCATAGAGAGGAAAATAGAATTTCGCCCCAAAAGGTATGTACATTAAATTACCCAATATTTCTCCAGTGAATAAAACATGGTCCATTGTAACATTGCCTTCTAAATTATTTTGATAGAATAACACATTACTCTCTTCACTTCACCTACATTATGTTAAAATAGTTATACAGTTTGGTTCGAGTTTTGTTGATATATATAGAGAATATATATATATATATATATATATATATATATATATGTGAAAAAATAGTACAAATTTAACATTGTACTGGGATAAGGTGCATAAATTAAGAAAAAGGCATCTCCTTATCGTGCAACTGAAAGTTGCTGATGGCTGGCGCCATCTATCGGAATAAATATCAACTATTCTCGTTGATTTTTAATTATTCCAGAATTGGCCAAATACCCATTCTTGATTAATCAAGAAAAGCTAACCACGGACGCGTTTCGGGCTGTTGGCCCTCATCAGCGTGGTGCAAGCTGTACCTCAACGACCAAAAAAATGGTCATTAAGGCATCCTGAAAATCATGAAACGGGTAGTTAAGGCCAGAATTGCGTGAGGACGCTAAACAATGTGAAAAAATAGTACAAATTTAACATTGTACTGGGATAAGGTGCATAAATTAAGAATAGATGGCGCCAGCCATCAGCAACTTTCAGTTGCACGATAAGGAGATGCCTTTTTCTTAATTTATGCACCTTATCCCAGTACAATGTTAAATTTGTACTATTTTTTCACATTGTTTAGCGTCCTCACGCAATTCTGGCCTTAACTACCCGTTTCATGATTTTCAGGATGCCTTAATGACCATTTTTTTGGTCGTTGAGGTACAGCTTGCACCACGCTGATGAGGGCCAACAGCCCGAAACGCGTCCGTGGTTAGCTTTTCTTGATTAATCAAGAATGGGTATTTGGCCAATTCTGGAATAATTAAAAATCAACGAGAATAGTTGATATTTATTCCGATAGATGGCGCCAGCCATCAGCAACTTTCAGTTGCACGATAAGGAGATGCCTTTTTCTTAATATATATATATATATATATATATATATATATTTAGACACCATATTAGATTTTTTAAAATAGTTTAAAAATGAAATTAATGAGAGAAAGGTGTTAAATCAAGAAAAAGACATCCCCTTATCGTGTAGCAAAAATTGATTGATGATCTGCGTCAATGAATATGAAAAAAAATCGTTGATTTCTAATAATTCAAGAATATTGGCCAAGTTTCCTTCCTTGAGAGATAAATCAATAAATTATTCCGATAGATGCCACCAGCAACTCTCATGTGCACGATTAGGAAATTTTTTTTCATTAACTATATTATCACGATTATAATTTCCGATCAGGTTCTTTTTCAATATTAATTAAATATTTTAAACAACATTACTAAGAAAGAGCTTACAAAAATTACTGAAAATATATTTATAATATAAAATTTATATAAATTTCCTTTATTTTATCGATGGCAATCTGATATTTATTTTATAATTCTATATTAACCGGCACAAAATGCCCACATCTATTTTTATGAAAAATAAAATGCTTTAGTTCGAAGATTTTAATATGATCCTATAACTGGTTCTGTTTAAAAATGTTTATCTGAACACCGAAAATATTGTGTTTATTGGAACGTTGTTGTTCAATCTCTTTAAGCTAAAATACTCTAGATAAACGCCGAAAAGAGGCTTCTAACGTAGTTTAATGAAACATGACATAAACTTTGTGAAATATTCCATGCAGAATCCAGGTGATGAGAAATCTAATTTATGAGAGCGATAACATTGTGAAATAAGAACTGGTCTATCCCGACCTCTAATATGCGACCACCTCCAGGAAAGTCCAAAGCTCTAATGCATGCTTGCTCTATTATTTGAGTTCGAGACGTATTGTAAAAATTAGCACTCTTTCATCATTGAAGTTGTACACAGCTGAATAGGAAAGCTTTCGAAGGTACATGAAGGAAAGTAACGTTCGATTCCTAGAAGGTGATATGGTGACCTACGAACGAACATAATCCTGAGACGTGAATAGTTATGTTTACTAAGACTCGAATCCCAAAAACGAAGTTTATCGTATCTTGATCTAACCCAAAGGTGGCCATGGTCTGTTACAGACGATTGAAAGAAGAAGCAGTATGTTAGGACATTTTGTCTAACCTTCAGAGTCGATAAAATGATTGTTTGAAAGATTTATAGGAGAAACACCAGAAATACAATTTGACAATTGATATACATTGTTGCCTCTTAGTCAAAGGTTAATTATCTTCACCCGGTGGTTTTAAAATAAAGTAGTTAAATTGATTTTTTTAGGTAAACATTATTATTTTTATTCAATCGCGTTGGAAATTTTAGAAAATATTTCAGCAATTTCTGATTTACCTATGTTCTCACCTTGTAATTACAGGTTCTTGTGTTATCACCTTTACCACCTTTACCACTTACGATATTACCTTTATCGTAACTTTTTTTATAAGCTGGAAAGTTTTCAAAATTTTCGTGAAATTAAGAAAAAAAAAATATTTTTGGCATTTGAGTCAAAAGGCGATCCATTAAATAAGTTCATATAAAAAAGGGCG
>CP092883.1:38410002-38535170 GCA_030710605.1 Cordylochernes scorpioides
ATAGTAGACGGGGATGTTTTTATTTGAGCACCTCATTCCCTGCTTGTATCTGTGGGCAATCACCATTGGGGGAGTAATTTAGTGTGCGTCTCATCACCGGGAACTCCTTCTCTGGTGTTGTGTATGTAGTAACTTTGTTTCATCTACGTGGAACTCATACTCTTGTGTTAGTTGTGTCTGTATGTGGTATCTTTGTTTCATCTACGGAGAATTCATTATCTCGTGTTGGTTGTGTCTATATGTGATAACTTGGGTTCATCTACGGGTAAATCGTTTTCTCGTGTTGGTTGTGTCTGTATGTTGCAACTTTGTTTCATCTACGGGGAACTCATTCTTTCGAGTTGGTTGTGTCTGTATTCAGTAACTTTGTTTCATCTACGAGGAACTCATTCTCTCGTGTTGGTTGTGTCTGTATGTAGTAACTTTGTTTCATCTACGTGGAACTCATTCTTTCGTGTTGGTTGTGTCTGTATTCAGTAACTTTGTTTCATCTACGAGGAACTCATTCTCTCGTGTTGGTTGTGTCTGTATGTAGTAACTTTGTTTCATCTACGTGGAACTCATTCTTTCGTGTTGGTTGTGTCTGTATTCAGTAACTTTGTTTCATCTACGAGGAACTCATTCTCTCGTGTTGGTTGTGTCTGTATGTAGTAACTTTGTTTCATCTACGTGGAACTAATACTTTTGCGTTGGTTGTGTCTGTATGTAGTAACTTTGTTTCATTTACGTGGAACTCATACTTTTGCGTTGGTTGTGTCTGTATGTAGTAACTTTGTTTCATTTACGTGGAACTCATACTTTTGCGTTGGTTGTGTCTGTATGTAGTAACTTTGTTTCATCTACGTGAAACTCATACTTTTGCGTTGGTTGTGTTTGTATGTAATAAACTTTGTTTCATCTACGGGGAACTCCTTCTCCGGTGTTGTGTATGTAGTAATTTTGTTTCATCTACAGGGAACTCATTCTCTCGTGTTGGTTGTGTCTGTATGTAGCAACTTTGTTTCATCTACAGGGAACTCATTCTCTCGTGTTGGTTGTGTCTGTATATAACTTTGTTTGATCTACGGGGAACTCCTTCTTCGGTGTTGTTGTGTGTATGTAGGTACTTTGTTTCATCTACGGGGAACTCATTCTACGGTGTTGTGTATGTAGTAATTTTATTTCATCTACGAGAAACTTATTCTATCCTGTTTGGTGTGACTTTTTACAGTTACTTTGTTTCATCTACGGGGAAATCATTCTCTCGTGTTGGTTGTGTCTGTATCTGGTAACTTTGTTTCATCTACGGGGAACTCATTCTCTCGTGTTGGTTGTGTCTGTATGTAGTAATTCTTTTCATCTACAGGGAACTCATTCTCTCGTGTTGGTTGTGTCTATATGTAGTAACTTTGTTTCATTTAAGGGGAACTCATGGCGTTATCGGAAAATACATTCTCTTGTATTCTATTTGTATTGTGTATTTGTTAATCTTGTATCATCACCGGGTAACTCATTTCTAATATTCGATATGTATGTGGTAACATTGTCCAAAAAGAAAAACATTTTCCAACGCTGCTTGAATATGTATGTGGTATTATAAGGTGTCTTACGTTCTAGCCTCTCGTATTTTTTCGCATTTCTAATATTAAAAAATCCATTACATTTAAAATATATCAATTTATATCTAATATTTATGGACTATTTGCTTCAAATAAATAGATTCGAATTCAACTTTCTGATTTTCCATTCCTAAATTATTATACACTGAGTTAAAGTTATGCAAGAAATAGGCTAAAATATTGAAAATCATTAATATGATTTCATTATCATTGAAATATTTCTTTTGTTGTGTGTCCACACACATATAATTTATGTCGTGTGTTTCCAAAATATTTTAAAATATAAATTTACTCTACATATATATATTGTTAGGTTTCTCTTTTATATAATTAAAAAACTATGATACAGCAAGGTTATAAATATTATTCAAGAGTAAACTCTAAGAGACATTTTCATATACCTGTCTCCAAAATAATTTCTATAACGAAATTTTTATAAATATTTCTACTAGAAAATATGAAATTGTTTGAAAACAATTTCAAGAACAATGTTTATCCCTTTTACATTAAATTAGTCTGTCCCGCATTTAATATTCTTGGGTTTGAAGTTCTAAACCACCGTGTGTTTGTTTGTGGTAACCCCTTAATTGAAAAACAACAAAAGACTTT
Organism: Cordylochernes scorpioides; assembly: GCA_030710605.1. Taxonomy (NCBI): domain Eukaryota; kingdom Metazoa; phylum Arthropoda; class Arachnida; order Pseudoscorpiones; family Chernetidae; genus Cordylochernes; species Cordylochernes scorpioides. Next base: position 38,412,210 of record CP092883.1, read on the forward strand.
GCAAATCTCCTACTTGTTTTTTAAAGAAGTGAATTTTCTAAATTTCCAATTTACTCATCGTACAACTTTTTAATTTTTTTTTCCAAAATATTGGAAGTTTTAAAATATTTCATTTTTTATTAGAAAAAAATTATCATTAATTGTAATAATTGTTTTGAGAGTGTTCTAAAAGAAAAATGAATAATTTAACACTTTCTACAAAATAAATTAGATGTATTTTTGAGTCTTATACATCTCTCCATATGTTTATACACTAATAAAGCTTTTTACTAGGGTGATGCGAAGTGATTACGTTCTGATGCACAATTAAAGAGAGAGATGACTCTTAAAAGGTTGAATATATATTTTTACAGCATAAAGTTGCAAAGATAGTATTACTATATACCAAAGACGTAACTGTTTCGCATTATAAATGCATTAAAAGAATGTATTTTTGGTTTATCATTCCGGTACAGAAAGTTATGGTGGTGATAAGTAATGTGCCCAGCCCAAGTCTTTACTAATTCAGACAAAGACCTTTTGGCAAATTAGACCGATTTCCTGAACTCTCTCGAAGTAGGTTAATAAGGCGAAGCCGCAACTGTAATGATGAGGGTCATAGCCCAAAAACATTTTTAAAAAGAAAGAAAAAGGCATCTTCTTATCGGACAACTGAAATTTGATGATGGCTTTGGCCATCTATCAGAATAATTATCAACAATTCGTTGATTTTTAATTATTCCAGAATTGACCAAATACGCATTCTTGATTAATCAAGTAAAGCTAACCACGTACGCGTTTCGGGCTTTTTCACATTGTATACAAGTTAGATTTTTTGTTTGAATTTGTCAAACCTAGTATTGTGGCACATTTTCATAACCAACATAATGTTCTGTGTTGGGCTGATGAATCAAAATAAAGTATTTTAATCCATTTTAACGGAAAATGTAACTCTATTTTGGTACGTACACATTCATATATTTCTATAAAACTTTTTTTAGAAGTTCATGTATTAAATTATTGTAATCGTGATTTTTAGTCTTGTAACAATAGCGCTAATTTATATTCTATATATATATATATATATATATATATATATGTGGTAAATCGGTGGTCTGGTCTGTTGTATTGAGACGTGGGGAAAGATGGTGATTGCGCAGTCGCGATGGTGGTGACTGGTAAAGCACACAGAGACGAATCAAAGGGTGATCCGAGGCATCAGAGAGAGGGAACGCAGAAACCAAGTTGCGGCCGGCGGGCCATCCACCCCGTTCACAAAACTTACTAACGATCTATCTACTGCTGCTGTCTGCTATCTTACATCTGCTGATCTGAATCCTCATTGGCTGCGGGGCAAACCCTTTTTATATGCTCAAGCGTTACGTCATCGGACGTCTGGCGCCGCGGTGTCTGGGCGATTGATCTCAGGTTTCGGTTTTGATAGTTCAGTTTTGGTTTCCACGTTCCTTCTAGATGTACCTCTTTATTTAATTGATCACACAAAATCGATACATACAAAGTTAAATTGATTAAAGGAGAATTGAGTACAATGATTAAAAGTCCATCTTAGAGTAGGGGGTGTAAGAAGAGGTGGTGAGTATTTACACAGGTGTTTATGACTTAAATTACCACAGATATATATATAATATATATATATATATATATATATGATAATTTAAACCAATAACCCTATATTATGTAATAGTATAACAAGATTGTCATGTTGTATAGAACTAATTGCAAATCTATAAATAATTATACGCATAATTGACATGTCTCCTTGCATAACCATATGTAATGTACTGAGGATGAATAAATAAAACTATATAATAGATTAAAAGCTGAGTAAAAGCAAGATTGAGAGAATTACAAAGTAACTTCTAAAGATAGATTGGAAGCGACAGACTGTCGCCAGTGTCCGGTGTCCCTCGACACGTGTGACACGTGCATGACCCAATTCTCGTAGTATAAAAAGGCCCGTAGCAACAGCAGTCAGTTCAGTTCCAGTGAGTCTTCCGGTCAGCGTCACCCCTTGTCGTCTCCAAGGATCAACTAATCGACCATGTAAAACAGTAAGAAACCTACTCGATCTCCATCTTTGCTTTTGGCTCGACTTTTTATCTATTCAAGGAACTTTTTTCAACTGTGTTGCTTCGTTTTGTGTGTGTGGACATTCCCCAGTTTTCCACTCTGCCTCGACCACGACTGCCTGTACCCTGTGAGAACTGTTAAAGATCCTACAAGGTGCAGAGAGGTACTGGAAAACTCTCCACGCCCTGACTGTCCCTCGCGGTTACTACAGGTTTGACCCTCGGTTACATCACCTTATTACAGAGAGTCGACGAGGTACTACAAGAGTCAACCAGAACTCCAACGCATTATTACAGAGAGTCGACAGGATTACCACAACGAAGGAGACCACAACGAAGAAGGTAAAGACTGTCCAGATAGATAGAAGAGCCAAGAAGCAAAGATGGAGGAACAAGCACGCCATTCCAACGAAACGACCAAGCAATCTTCCCCCCAACGACACAGCCGAACATCCCGCAAAATAAGCCGGTGAGAAGTTACCCACCTTCGACCTTACAACGCAACCATCCAGACGACATGCCACCATCGCCAAACAGAAGTCACAAGCTTCTACAAGCTCTACATGGGACGCCTTCCACGTCATCAGGACAACAACCAAAGACCAAGTCTCCTGACTGAACAATCATAAAAACTGTGAGTTTTTAAAAAATCTACTTAACTCTCTCTTCATGCTAACAACTTGATTTTCCATAAATATAATGTTTATTTTTACTGTAATTATTTTTAAATCAAATTTTACCATTTTTATAGCATTTCAATTCAAATTTTAAATATTGTACACCCTCATTTATCATTTTTACTTTATTTTAAGCAACTTTTAAATTTTAATTCATTACTTTCAATTTTAAAAAATCATATTATATTTAAATTACTCGAATCATAATTCTAAACTTATTTGTGTGTTTTTTTAATACCTTATTTTTATACCAAAAAACACCAATGTCTTAATTAAATACACAAAACTTTGCAAAAAATCATTGTTATGTTCACTATTTTATGTACACGCCCCATTCAAATTATAAGTCACTATCATGCCATTGCCCTTTTACAAGTATAATTTTCGCACTAACATAAGCAACGATTTAAAAAATATATTCAAATTTTAATAAACATAGGTGAAACGCATTTTTTAAAAATACAAAAATCGAAAGATACAATATCTTCAAAAGCACAACTAGAAATGTAACTGTCCTTCCCCAAAACAAGTTAAAAATTCCAGCATAGCTACACTCCCTCGTCCTTTTCTTTTACATGCATAATTATTAATAATTCACACATCCCTCGGAACGAACTTCAACACATTCCCACCTTACTTTCTCCAATTGGCCACCTCTATAACAATCTGAAAATTCTCGATGTGTTTCGTACAACAACCACCCATGACTAATAAATTTGTTATTCATTCGGAAACTAGTTAGATGCTGTACCAAAAACGAAGACTTCACGTGACACCTTTCCATACAATTCACCCACTAGTGTCACACAGCGCAACACAACAATTTTTCTCACTTAACAGGCCCAAGACGCCTTCATGCCTGTGACACCTCACCAAAGCGTGTCTACGTTGAAGTCGCACTTTTATTCACATCTAAACCTGACATCATTGAATAACATTTTTATTAAGTCCGCAACATCGTCGAGACACAACGCTTGCGAACACAGAGAAAACTATATTTTTCAAATAGCTAGAAACAAATTACCACAGTGGAGGCAGAGAGATTTTCTTCTAGCCACAGGGTGACTCACAACGCCCGCCAACATCAATAAACAACAGCTATGTCGGTCGGCATCAAAGGGCAACCGCCATGTTAAAATGACACCTCCAGTTCCAGTTCGCCTGTACCTGACACGTCATCCAACTCGCAGGACGGATAGATTGCAGCACTTATAACTAATTGACTTACCAATCATTACCCAATTTACTTATTAATTTGAACTTTAATATTGAAATATTATAACACTTTATATCTTTAATTATCATTATGTGTTTTACAACTTTTACATTGTTTTCACGACCAGTGTGGAATATTTTTTCTAAACTAGAACGCCATCTTTTATATAATGTTAACCCTTTATTGTTATATATTACAATCATCTTCGTCAATGCAATCCATTTTTTTAAAGAATCAATCAAGTTATCATTTATTTTATATTTGTATGCTATATGTCTTGTTTTTCTATACCCCAGCACGCAAAAGAGAAAACATTCTCTACATATCACCATGAACATGTCAGTTCACGTATTCCCAGTTTCAGAGAGACATAGAAACACCAATGTGTACCAAAAGGGAAATGACCTAGTTACACACCACAGTTGTAACTTTTCTTCCAAAGAGACAATTTTTGTTCCATTTTTCACTACTTAACATTTATCTAATCATTAATAACCTTTAATTATATTATAACTTTGTATAAAATCTTGAATAATTATTTTTTTTTTTACTTTTCAATTATATAATCAAATTTTTATTCCAACATTATTTTAACAACTTTATTTTAACAATTTTATTTTTCATGATATTATTTTAGTATGACAAAACATTTAATTCTTTCAATAATCATTTTTAATTCATTATTATATCTTTTATATTTTACTAATTCATTATTATATCTTTTTTATATTACATGTTTGATCTTATCCACTTATACTTTTTTTTTATCCGCAATCATTTTTATCTTTTTATTCACTATATTTTTGTTTAAATAACTTTATTATATGACAATGTTTATTTATCAGCAACTACCGGGCATACAACAATCGTTTTTCAATAATCCTACTTACTAATCACTTCCCTATACTTTTTTCACTACCTATTTCAGCCATTGCTTCAAACATAGTAAAACGACAGCACTGCTTGACAATTTTTCTTTTGATTTCGTAATTCAACAAACTCTTTGAACACAGTTCCCCAGAAGTACAAGTCTCGACTTTTGGTCTGAACACGTTTCAAAAGTTTATTTCAATCATCCGCAGAGCACATCACCAACGCATGCACAAAGCGTTCCATTTTTCTTTCAATTTTTTTCAGCTCTAGCGGACCACAATCAACCTTTGATTTCAAGTCAAGTCAGACCACCTACTGTCGCTACAACAATTCTACTTATCGCATGGCTCTACCACCCCTTTCAATCATATTAATTCTTTTCTTCAACAACTTTTCAACCCAATAACCCTACAATTGTGACAAAGCACTGTAACCTTATACAGGATCACAGGTGAAACATTGCCTAGGAAGACGCACAAGTCTATATCCTCGCTTTGCACCTGGATCTCAGTATTTGATTGTCTGTGCAACACTTACAATTGCATATTCTTCAACCCCTAACCCTTTCCAACGCCCGCCAACAATCTTTTAGAACATCATTTTTATCATCATTATTTTTTAGCAAACAAAGGTTTTATCTACAGTTCTCTTTTATAATGAATATCATAACTTTTAAATTAAACATAAGTTTTATTTTTATAATTTTCAGATTAGCCAAATAAACATCTTGTTATAGCCCTTTACCCTCACAGTTTTAATTAATTAAAAGAAATTTTAATTACTTACCTGTGTTAGAGAGGCTTTACCCGCTTAAACCCGGATAAACCCTTTCACTCACGGGGCCCATCTATGATAATTTAAACCAATAACCCTATATTATGTAATACGTATAACAAGATTGTCATGTTGTATATAGAACTAATTGCAAATCTATAAATAATTATACGCATAATTGACATGTCTCCTTGCATAACCATATGTAATGTACTGAGGATGAATAAATAAAACTATATAATAGATTAAAAGCTGAGTTAAAAGCAAGATTGAGAGAATTACAAAGTAACTTCTAAAGATAGATTGGAAGCGACAGACTGTCGCCAGTGTCCGGTGTCCCTCGACACGTGTGACACGTGCATGACCCAATTCTCGTAGTATAAAAAGGCCCGTAGCAACAGCAGTCAGTTCAGTTCCAGTGAGTCTTCCGGTCAGCGTCACCCTTGTCGTCTCCAAGGATCAACTCATCGACCATGTAAAACAGTAAGAAACCTCTCGATCTCCATCTTTGCTTTTGGCTCGACTTTTTATCTATTCAAGGAACTTTCTTTCAAACTGTGTCGCTTCGTTTTGTGTGTGTGGACATTCCCCAGTTTTCCACTCTGCCTCGACCACGACTGCCTGTACCCTGTGAGAACTGTTAAAGATCCTACAAGGTGCAGAGAGGTACTGGAAAACTCTCCACGCCCTGACTGTCCCTCGCGGTTACTACAGGTTTGACCCTCGGTTACATCACCTTATTACAGAGAGTCGACGAGTACTACAAGAGTCAACCAGAACTCCAACGCATTATTACATATATATATATATATTTAAAAAATGAGGCTTATTTTGGATTTTAATAAGATTATTTAATAATCCAAAATTCAAATATATATGAATGAGAAATTTAGTACGATCCAGTTATCCAGGTTATCTCAAGAGACAAGAGAGTATGAGAAATAAGAACAATCTTCGGCTCACACATTTTGTAAGATATAATTGGAGCATTTTCACCGGTCTATACAGATGGCAATAAAATGGAGAGAGAGAGAGAGATATTTGAGATTTGAAAATATTTTATTGAAATCATAAACAAGTCAATGGTAGCATAGATATATGAAAAGAGAGACAATCAAAAATATATGAAAAAAATAAAATAAAAGAGGAAACTATTTACAGTTTGGTAAAGTCCTCCCCCAACGACAAAGAATCCTCCTCCAGACAGTAAGGGGGTTTTCACGCTCTCCCCTCACCTCAAGGCTCAGACAGAACCTGTGTATTGATGACTTGGCAGACGCGAGGATGACGTCGTCATCCAGTCCTTGGCCGAAGAGGTCACTCTTCAACCCTGCAGGTCGGGTGGCTGCTGTATGATGTTGAAGAACTCCCGTATGAGAGGTCTGATGGAGCTGCAGGACCAGTAGCGGTGAGCCAACGTCAGGGCGCTAGAGTCACAGGCGATGCAGGACTTTCGAGCAGAGGCCGGATATGCAGTTAGGGGAAGAACGTGCAGGGTCAGCTGTACTGTAATGCCGGCATTTTCCCCTAAGAATGCGCAAGGTCGAAGGGATGGTCAACCGATGGTGATAGGAATTTTTATGAGAGAGAGAGAATAAGCATTCTAGAGTTTAGAAAAGGCAAGGGAAGCTACTGTCCAAGAATGGCGACGTGAAGGCTCGGCCAAAAAAAATGAAATCGTCCTCAGCATGGCGTCATCTTGTATGTCAGATAATACCGACTTTCTTTAACAAGCCCCTGGGATCTTCCTATCCTACCAGGATCAATGGTCGGACCTATGAATGTCACAGCTATGTAAAGTGATCTGGGGCCAGGCTAATACGTCTATTTCTCGGGCAGCCAACCTTCCTTTAACATTTTCATATATGTTTCATATAGGTTACATATATGAAAATATAATAAAAAAATAAAATAATAAAAAAGGTCAGGTGTTGGTATTAAAATCAAAAAAGGCATATCCTGACCACGCGTACATGAGCTTTTTAGATGACAGAGCGCCATCTAGTGGAACAGAAATCAACTAAACGTTGAAACAGCCTATTCCCTGATATTTGACTTGCCACAGTGACAGCTAGAGTCCTCAACTGCTCACTAGGACTTATCTTTAGAATAATTCAGTCACTCATCCTATTATATTTTTATTCATGTTTCCAATACCAATATATCAATGCTACTATTAACCTCAATGTATTTTTTTAAATACTGATAATACTAATAGCCTTATTAAGAAATTACAAAATAAAACCAAAAACGACCTAATTTTGAGCTTAATCGAATAATAGAGAAACCCATTTAATTTTAGACCCCTGCATATTGAAACATCGAAACTATATTGTGGAATTATTTTCTTTTCCAAATGTAAATTTATTTTATTTGTTAAAAAAAAAAAAGTGAAAAATAGATTTCAAAATTTAATAAATACTAGCCCAGGGACCCGAGCAAAGCCCCGGGTTTACCGGTAGGGCCCGCGCTGAGACATAAGTGTATAGATATTGACGTAAAAATTGCAATGGTATAATCTGATTTTCTAGAGGCAGAATATCAAGTATAAGGGTGAGTAAAAATACTTTCTCAGTGAAGTATATGCATTCAGGCAGATCTATATATTTTTATAACAAAATGAGAATTGAAATATATCATCAAGAACAAATCTTAAAATTAACAACATATTAGACAGCACAGTGCAAAAATGTATAAAATAATGTATAGAGTAGTGATGAATAAAGTAAAAAAAATACAAAATATCAAGATAAGTTTGAGATGAGAAACTATAGACATTTGTGAAAAGTTGAAATAAATATATTTGAAGTGAAAAATAAATAAATTTATCAAATCAGAAAATGAAATTGCAAACAAAAAAACTATATCGCAGAAAAGACAACATATAAAGGAATGAATTAATTTAAAGGACCTCATTAAAAACTACATTTCTAAATTTATATATACAACTTCGATAATTCGACCATTATTTGATGTCCCGATTTACAGCCTCCCATATAACAAACTGTAATTCAACACTATCGATAATTCGACTATTTTAAAATTCAAATTTTAACAGTTGATTTTTGTTTAAAACCTTATAATTAACAACATATTCAGACTTCACAGTACAAAAATATAGGAATTTGTATGTATATAATGGTATGTATGTAATTGTATTTATAAGTAAATAAAAGGAAGGCCAAAAATAAAAATAATTGATAATAGTTTAATAACCAACAAAAAATACAAAAAAAAATTGCAGGTGAGAAACTATAGGCATTGGTTAAACGTTCAAATAAATATATTTGAAATTAAAAATAGAAAATAAAATTGCAAAAAAAAAACAACTATATTGCAGATACGATGATATATTAAAGGAATATTTTTTTTTTCATTCAAAAGACCTCATTAAAAATAAATTTCGAGTTTTATATATACAATAAAACCTCATTAATTCAACACACGATAATTCGACCGTGTTTTGATGTTCTAACCTACGGCCTATTATATAACAAACTGTAATTCAACACTATCGATAATTTGACTCTTACGATAATTCGACCATTTTATTTTCTACTTCTCTCTTATCTCCACTCAATCATATTAAGGTATCAAGCTTGTAAAGCTTGAGGCTTTTGATAGTGTCTGCCGGGGAAGAGTAGAGCTCATCAATGGATGAGTCAATACAGTCAATAATGTGTATTGGAGTTGCGCGCGCGCAGGTTGAGAATTGAACTTAATACATAGTGGGAAAACCTTGAAACCATACCAAACCTTACAACAGTTGATTGTTGCTTAAATAAAACTTTACCGCTAAAAGGTATTACAGAGACGACGGCTGCCATTGAAATGTACAAAATTTATGTATAGAAAAAAAAAAGACCAAAATCAATTAATTGATAATAAATAGTTTATTTGTAAAAATTCATACAAAAAATTATTTCAGGTGAGAAACATAGGCATTTGTGAAAAGTTCAAATAAATATATTTGAAATGAAAAAATAAAAAAATAAATCAGAATATGAATTTACAAACTATATTGCAGAGGAGACGATTTATAGGAATTCAATTTAAAGGACCTCCTTAAAAACTACAGTTTATATATACGTGGGTTCAACTTTACATGTAATGCTATACAAGTTCGAACACTTGAAAAAGCCAAATAAAGCTGTCCATGGGTAAACGCAGGCTCTTTTAGCAAAGTTTTGGCCTTTAGTCTTATTTATAGTCATAGCAAAAGCCAACCTTAATGAAAAATGATGCCTCTTCCAAATGAAAGGAAGGTAGGTATCTGAAGGAGCCAAAGATATTTTTGGAACCAATACAGTATGTCCAGCTTTGGTCTCTTGAGTATTTGTGCTTCAAATACATGAGAGCACATGCACTGAATCACCATTTTGTGTCATTGCAAAGACCTTGCCTAGGATTCAAATTTCTCAGAAGCATAACAATAGCACCAATCTTGAGTTTAACCGGTGTGGAGGTATTCCTCTGGGAGTAAGGCTATTGAGAAATTCAGTAGGGAGTTATTTTGCTCCTCCACATTTCTCACACTCTATACTCTCAACACTGTGAGAAAACACTGATGCATGTTTAGAAAGCAATTTCAGGTAAGACTCTATAGGCATTGGTGAAAAGTTTAAATAAATATATTTATATTAAAAAAAGAAAATTTAACAAATCAGTAATTAAAATTGCAAACAGCACAACTATATTGCAGATAAGACGACATATAAAAGTAATAAATTTTTATTCAGGACCTGATTGAAACCTATATTTCAATTTAAACACAAGTTAATAAGAGCAAATCCAAATTAATAAACAGTGCGTGACGTTTCAGTAACAATGATGTTACCGAGACGTCACACACTATTTATTTATTTGGATTTGCTCTTATTACCTTGTGTTTATAATCATTAATCTAAGCTGTGCCTTATAATTAAATTTCTAGTTTTATATATATACAATATAACCTTATTAATTCAACACGCGATAATTCGCCCATGTTCTGATTTCCTGACCTAAGGCCTCTCATAACAAACTGTAATTCGACTATTTTAAAATTTAATTTCATCTGTTGATTTTTGTTTAAAAGCCTTATAATTAAAACATATTAGGCTGCACAGAAGGTACATTAATGCAGAAAATTAAAGTATAGAGCAATGAGTAAAATAAGTAAATAAAGGGAAGACCAAAAATAAAATAATTGAAAATAAATATCTTATTGACTCAAAAATTTTGAACAAAAAAAAAATGTTTCATTCCTTTCAGGTGAGAAGCTATAGGCATTGGTAAAAGGTTCGAATAAATATATTTGAAATGACAAAAAAAAAAGAAAATTGCAAACAACACAACTATATTGCAGATATGACAACATATTAAAGGAATAAATTCAATTAAAAGACCTCATTAAAAACTACATTTCTAGTGTTATATATATGTGGGTTAAATTCACATGTATTCTATCTAAAGTTCATACATGTCAAAAAGTCACGTAAAGCTGTACATGCGTAAAAAAAAAGGTACTTATAGCAAGAGACCCACGCTAACAAAGGTTTAGCCTTGAGCGTCATTTATAGTCATAGCAAAAGCCAACCTCAGTGGTAACTGAAGCCTCTTTAGAATGAATGGAAGGTTGTAATAAACTTACCTGTTTGGTTGGCAATTTTCTACTTTATCATTAATCTCTAAAGAGCTATCAACAGTTTCCCCCAGGGAAATGTAGGGCTGAGCAATTAGGGCAGACTATATCCAGGCCCCCAATGATATATTCAGTGGGAACAGGAGAAATAGGATTAGAGTTGTTATTCCTGCGGCGAGTCATATAAGCAGGCCTAGCGGTTTGGCGAGTGAGTCTTCCAAGGCTTCTTCAAGGCATGAAAAAAAAATATATAAAATAAGAACTAAGTAGAGGAAAACTATAAAACAATGCCAGGACAGGCATAAAAGGAAATCCCAATCATGTGAGGAAACAATTGATTGAACAAAAAAGATTCCAAGAAAATGCTGCAAAAAAAGAAAACCAGACACAAAAATGGAGCTACATTCAAATGAAAAACTATAAAAAATTAGGTAATCAACAATTGATTAGACAAACACAGCATCAGCCTATTTATGAGAAAAAAAAAGATGCCAAAGACATTAGGAAAGATGCTGCAAAAAAAAGAAAAACAGACACAAAAATGGAGCTAAATTCAAATGAAAAACCATAACAAATTAAGTAATCAACAAAGGATTATACAAATACAGCACCAGCCTATTTATAAAAAAAAAAAAACAATGGTTGCCTGTAAAGTCGGTTTTACGGGCGAAGATTTTACGTGACAACGGTAGAATATTTATTGATATGAATATAATTAAATTGCACAATAGGAACAAGGAATTGAATGAAAATAAGAATTGCACAAATTTTAACTATAGAAATATATTTTGTTTACTAAAACATTGTACATGTAAACTTAAACTTAACTAATTCCTATTTGAGTGATTTTGTTGAGGATAGGACGATGATAGGAGAAATATGAAATGAAAGGAAGTGTTTCTGCTGTAATGTGTCTTGCGAAAGTCAAGTCGATAGTTGTTCCTTTTAACGTAGTTGACTTAGAAACGTTTGATACGCAATCAAGATTATACGTATTTTTCGTGAATTTAAGAAACGAGTTGTCAGGCTTTACGGCGAAGCAAGTAACTTCAGTCATGCACATGTCACCCTTGGTTTTAAATTACACGAGTTACGTCTGTAATCGCAACTTGGAACACTTCCGCCGTAGATGTCGATGATAATTTACGATAGATCGCCACTCCACCAGCCGCGTTGGTATTTGAAAATCAAAACACTTATTCAGATCGAAGGTTCAAATTTTTGCTAAATAAATTTGAAATTAAATAAAATTTGTAATTGTAAATGATGAAGTTGAAAATTAAAACATTTACTTATATTAGATGTTAAAATTCTTGCTCAACACAGTTTAAATAAAGTTTTCTTATATCTGCCACTTTTTCTTAATATTTGTAATTTTAAAGAATCAATTCGAAAATCAAAACATTTATTCAGATCGAAGGTTCAAATTTTTGCTAAATAAATTTGAAACTATTTAAAAATAATAATAAATTAATTAATTAATTTTAAACTAATAATTTACTTAACACTATCAACATTTATCAATAGTATGACAATAACCTATAAACTCAGTTTCTCAACTTTTGTGTCAATCTAACAATTAATCAATCAATCATAGTTTACGATAATGAAATATCAGTGTACAATTGTTGTAGTTGTTGTAAATGACGAATCTAAGCACTCCACATTTTCACTACAGGACACAGCTGACGATACTTTAACCACACGTGTGAACTTGTATTATGACGCTTTCTTGTTTTTCCAACGCCAAGAACGTTCGAGAAAGACAAAGACAGAGACAAGCATGCGCCGATTCAATGCGCCTAATTCTCTAGCGCTGCGCGCGCGCAGCACTCTCGTTCGATGACTCATCGTAACGTTACCGGGCGTTACACTTTTTCATAAGTGACTCCCCAGCCGCAACATAATTTAAGACGTTGTCACGTCAAAAAAGATGCCAAAGACATTAGGAAAGATGCTGCAAAAAAGAAAACCAGACACAAAAATGAAGCAAAATTCAAATGAAAAACTACAACAAATTAAGTAACAACAATTAATTATACAAATACAGCATCAGCCTATTTATAAGAAAAAAAAAAAAAGATGCCAAAGACATTAGTAAAGTTACGGCAAAAAAGAAAACAAGACACAAAAATGGAGTTAAATTAAAATGAAAAACTATAACAAATAAAGTAATCAACAATTGATTATACAAATACAGCACCAGCCTTTTAATGAGAAAAAAAAAGAGATTCCAAATATATTATGAAAGATGCTGCAAAAGAGAAAACCAAACAAAAATGGATCTAAATTCAAATCTATAACAAATTAAGTAATCAACAAATGATTATACAATTACAGCACCAGCCTATTTATGAGAGAAAAAGAAAATATGGCAAAGATACTGAAAAAAAAAAAAGAAAACATACAAAAAATGTAGCTAAATTCAAATTAAAAGCTACACAAATTAAGTAATCAACAATTGAATCAACAAATATAGCATCAGCCTATTTATAAAGGAAAAAAGATACCAAAGAGATTAGGACAGTTGTTGCAAAAAAGAAAACCAGACACAAAAATAAAGCTAAATTTAAATGAAAAAATATAACAAAAATTTACAAATTATAATTTTAATAAAATAAAAGTAACAATTGAATCATAAATATAAATACGAAATATTATTTATAAATGAGTAAAAAGTAGTAATACAAAAGAACGTGTTTTAAAAATAAACAATTCAATGATAATAAATAACAAATAAGTTAAGATAAACAACATTTGAAGGCTAAAAATCTACGATTGCAAAATCGAACACATTAAAAATAAATAAATCTATTAATATTTGGAAAATAAAAATAAAACGATCATATGTGAAGCAAAAAATAACGAAAATTTTGGTATATAGATGGATATTTATAGTTAAGTATCTTTGGAGGAGATAGCTTCAAACTTTACAACTGTAAACTCTGTTAGCCTATTGTCTATATAGATATGGCGTGTTAATTCTATTATTGAAGCCTATAAAGAAAAGAACTTCTATTAGAAAAATGAATGAAAGTTGAAAATGCAAAAATTGTATGTATAATACTATAATTCCTTAGCCCCCCATTTACAATTTACAAGTACTTGTATGTGTATAGTCTATTTCAATTCGGTTAAGGAGAGTTGAAAATTTACAAATAAATCCTTTCAAAATTCCTATCATAAACTATTGTTTATATGAAATTTATAGGTAAATTGCAAATTTCAGCTCATATTCAATTTGCGAACAAGAGATGTCTTGCAGTTTTTAATTTGGCATCAAAGATAATTTTGAAATTACAATAAATATGATGAAGTGAGATTATAAATATTGCACTAAAGCTCGAAGTTGAAGATTGTGTTGCAAGGTGAAAAAGAATAATGTGGTTCAAAATATTTGTACTATTCTGAAATTATTGATGTTTTGAAAAAAATAAATTTATATAGAAATATAAATTACCAAACATTTGCTATATTGATACAAAATTGAATACAATGTTACAATTATAGTAAAAATAGTAGAAACGTGATTTAGTAAAATATTACGTTTGTGTTAAATCGAAGAAAATTATGTAATTGTAAAAATTGAAAAGACTAAAGTGAAATTTTCTTGATAATTTGAAAATTTTCCCGGGTCCCTTGAAAAAAACTTGATAAGTTGAATAAAATCAATATTAATTGATCCCCTCGGTAATTTGAAGTTGAAGGAATAGTATCTGGCCCCAAAAATAACTTTTGTGAATAACTGTACAAATGTTTTAAATAACAAATCGCGAATTTTTAAATCAAGCTCTTCTTTACTTAATTTTAATAATATGTAAAATTTTATCTGAAAATTTAAATATGAGGGAAAATGTTACCGGCGACGTTCTAATGCCAGACCAGCTCGTGATATAACTAAATAAAGTTAGAGCAAATTTCCCACGCCGAGCGGGTGGCAGTTTCACATTTCAACTGGGCGACTAACATAGGCGGCCGTACTGAAAGGATTGAATTTTATTGCACGTGGACTATAGTCGCTTCCCGCACCTACAGACAATATCTTTGAAGCAACTATTGTCGCGTTCCGCACCCAAAGGGTTAATCGCTGATACCACGCAGATTTCTTCCTCAGACACGGACTCTCCACTATACTCCGAAAATAAAGCTACAGGCATTTAATAATATGTAAATTATTTGAACTATGCAAATGTGTAAATATGAAACATTATGGTATTATAACTACATATATTTATAACGGTATTTAATTATTATTATGAAAATATAATGAAATTTGAATATCAAGAAGGAGGCATCCTACAAAAGAAGACTATGCCAATATGTAAAATAAAGTCAAATATGTATGTCTCTCATTTTGTTGTGAATGTGCCTAACACTCTAAATAAGCGCAAAGGGGTATTGATACAAGTTATTTTAAGGTCTCACATTGTATGAATTATTGAATAAAACAGAACCAAACACGTTACGAAGAGAAAATATGCGAAATGAACCAGAAGAAGACATTTTCCCAGATTATGTGTAAAGAGGCATCCATTGGCCTCAAAACGGTAGGGTGATCATATCACCGTCACGTCAACCATTCCGATTTCCTCATTCGATGATGTTTTTTAAAACAAGATGATACCCACAAATGGCGAACCATCTCAGGTCTCATTAGAGGGACGACTGGTAGAGTAGAGTACCAGCCACCCGGTCCACCATACAGACTGACGTTAAGGTTCCAATATTTTCAAGAATCTCGGATGCGGATGCGAGTGTGCAATATCCGCACTCCTTGCCTGTTATACTATTGATGCTCTAACATAGGCCTCTTCGTTTACAGTAGCGGTTAGATTGCTCATTATGTAAGACCACTTAATGTCGATCAGCAGCATTTTATTATGAGTATTGCTGTTTTAGGGTCGAATCGTTTTTGAAAGAGAAAATCTATTCAAAATTATCAGATTGAAATATAGAAAATTATCCGAATTCTATCTCGTTATAAGTACTTACAACAGTTCATTTTGACAGGAAGATATTTATTTAGCGGGGCTTACATTTCCAGTAAAATGCTATATTGCACAACAGAGAATACTCCATTCGTTTTTTTAAGGAAACCCATACCTAAATCTTTAGTGAGGGGAATACAATATACCATATTTGCAAATAAAAAGATATAAATTAAAAAATCTAATTACATCTTTGAGTGCCGGTATATTAGAGAAGAAAGAGATACGTTCTTCCTAATTGTAAAAAACGACTGTCTATTACCTTAATGCAAAGTATTTTAACCAGCGCGCCATATCAATTCGAATGGTAACTCATTCCCTATAAAACCTTTGAAAGGCAGTAAATAGGATAAATAATCTGAATTTATCGTTTTATACACCAATGCATGACGGTGAATGATCATTGTGAGGATATCTTGCAAGCCAGCAATGAGAGAGAGAGAGAGAGAGAGAGGAATTTGTATAAAACTGTGTCTTAATGAATATTTGTGCGTTGTGTATACATATACAGTACATATATTTCAAAATAATATTATTTTAGAACATGCATTTATACTTTCGCACGTGATATAGTCAAAAAGTTATTTCATCTGTTACCTTTCTCTGAAAAGGTTGAGTCGCCTCGCGCCAATATTCGAGGGAGTACAATGATACAGACTGGCGTGAAATACATAGAAGAAATTTTTTAAAATAATTCTTTTAAATAACAGATAAACTATTCTAAAATGTAAAATATCAGGCGTGATAAAGCAATGCTTGTTAAAATTAATTTGAGACAAAGTTCACTGCCCTCATTTGATGACATGATAGAAGAAAGGCGGAACATCATGGAATGGTTAAGAGCTTTTTTGCCGGTTCTCTCAGAGAAAAATCTCGGCTGATAACGCAATGGGTGGGTCCTTAAAATTTAATTATCAGATTTAAAATAATAATCTGGCTCTTTTTATCTGGCTCTTCTTACCTCCTTCTTTTGATCATATAGTCCCCTTTCCTGTGATCACACACATCACTTGAATTAGTTGTTTACATCATTAAAAGTTAACATTTACAATAGCTCATCAGGGTTTAAAGAATCATATCTATCTGATTTCTCAATAAAATTTTAGATATATCTTTAATTTATACCTTATTGAATCAAGTTTAATATATCCATCATCTCTTTTTCTTTATTCTTGTCGAAACAACTTTAAAATTAACACCAATTTTTATCTTAGCATAGCGAGTTTTAATTATTCAAATTCCTCTGATTCTTTGTTACAACTTCTAAATTAGTGACGATTCTATCTTAACTCAGCAGGTTTAACCTTCACATAACAATTTTTAATAAATAAATAATTCATTGATACTTCCTTATAATTGCACAAACACATACAGTCGACTCTCGATAATTTGAAACTCAAGGGACCAGAGAAAAATTTCAATTTATCAAGAATTCAAAATAACAAGAGTTTGAACAACCAAGAGGGAGGGAGGGGGGAAATAAAGTAAACTAGAGTTTGAAGTTTTGGCAGTTTTGAGATATACATGCTATGTTGATACAAGATTAAATAAGTGATTTACCGCAAGTTTTTAAAGTAATACATTTATTGGGAGCTTTCGGGTCTTGCCCTTTCTCAAACAAGATTTGATTTCAAATTCGTGATTTATTATTTTAAAGATTTGCACAATTATTCACAAATGTTCATTTTAAAAAGGCGTCCGTCATTTTTTGTCGAGTGAACGACTTCAGTCTATCATTGTCCAGTGAAATTCCGATAGTAGTGAGAGCTGCGAAGAAATTGTCACTTGTGTCGGTTCTGAGGACGTTGAAGCGTAGGGTAGTAAGAGATATCCTTGCCTTGCTCAATGTGACTGCAATTAGCAGTTGCTCTTCTTTATCTTCTTCCTCGTCCTCATTCAGATGGGCCAAATTCAATATTTCGGCATCGGTCAAGGAAACGGGGACACTGAGGTCATACTCGACATGAGAATAATCCTTAATATCTACAAACGGCTAATGTCATTAACAGATAAGAATCTCTGCCTCAAATTATAATCTACAATATAACACAAAGGCTCAACAACTTATTTCGCTCATGAATATTAATATGAATTTTGGTAATTGAATATAACCAATTATCTTGATACATATCGCCTTAAAACCCTAAATACGCCTTAAAATGCATCTAATGTTATTAATCCAGCAAATACTTCACGTACTTGAGATTTCCATAAGATTCGTTGTTCTAGAAGGCGCTGTAGTTGCGGGGGGGGGGGGGGGGGGGGGTATCAGGGGCGTTCTCGCAGGTCGTAAAAGCCAAGAGGTAAAAAGTTGGTGGAATTAGTTGTTCTTTAATCCAAGCGTCATTGGGTATGCTGAGACCGCTCCGCATTGTTATTCTGAGACCAGCGTTCAACAAAGAGCTTTATTTGCCCAGACTCTGAGCCGGATTGTGTGTGTGGACTGAACCCTACTTACTCTACTGTACTTTCTTGGGGACTCTACATTTCAACTACCTCCTGAAGGTCGATAAGGCTGCTCGACGTTGGGATTCAGAAAAGATCTACAGATTAAGAACGTAAACCTCAGAATATAACGATACACTCCAATATATATTGATAGATGAATAAAATGACTTTCATTTTATTCTGGTTTTGAAATAACAGTTAGCTCTCTATAAATCGATTCGAAGAACTACATATATTAATTTTGTTTACTTTGTAATAACGATTTATAAGGCTTATGATTATACTTTAAAAATAACATTTCGAATTAGGATTATACATCGACCTACGTCAAAATTCCACAGTGACATAAATATAAGTCCCTCAATGGTTTTATAATAAAATAGACAAATACATCAATTTCCTAAACACATGTCATGTGTGTTCACATTGTGAACAAAAACGTTTGAATGGATTCTGGTAATTATGTATAAGAGATTCGAATAAATATCACTTTAATTAAGTGAATATTGTATGAAAACTATATTCGTTTATGAATATAAGGTCGCCTCTACGGTCAAAATAGACACCAAAACTAGACTATCTTTTGACCGTTTCTGAAAGATATTCGGGTCGTGACAAAGAAGCTATAACATTAACTTTGCCGATTTCAGAAATGCGTATAAATATAGTATTAGATAACAATTATTTTTGGAGATAAAAACAATTAATTTTTAGCAATCTATATTTATGTATATAATTATAATATTTTGGAATAGAGTTTTGGACTATCTTTGAGTTGGGACAGATTGTGTGTCGCCGGCCTCAGGTACCAGACTGTTTCTTAAAAGTTATTTGTTAGCAGATTTTGCTTTAAAATGACTTAAAGATAAATACTTTTTCCATTTCTGTGGTTTTCAGAATAATTAGGTCGATGCAATTGCAAATATCGACAAGCTTGCAATCAGTTTACTCAGCGTTTAGAAGTCGTGTATGACATTGAATTTACTATAACTGGATAAAAGGAGAGATAATGTAAAATAAATACAAATATATGGAGGTTGTAATAAACTTTCCTTATGTCCCGAGAGTTCTCAGACATCCCCACCAATAGACCATTCCTATCACAATTCCGAAACCCTGGCACCGGTAAGGGCAGACCAATGTATAAAACTAGACTGACAATCCCCTTAATAGAAAACTATGATTGAATAGAATATACGAAGTTGAAAGTGAATACTCAAATGGTCAAATGGTTATTGCCATTTATTGGAATATACGAACGAAAGTTTTAATTTTAATACCAAAGAAAATTAGGTTTGGCGTATTCATCTTTTTCTACCTTCCGGACAATGCGCATAAAAAATATATATCTTTGTCGGTCTGGAACTCAGGAAATTGAATATGTATTCCCTGTCATGTTGGAATTCCTGGAAACGAGCTTATATACTCTCTAGACAAAACAAGAGCTCTTGTCGACCCTGAATCCAAACAATCTGTCACTCTATTAGATCAAAGTGACCTTCTTCGCTCTATTAAGGCCCAATTTCAACAAGAATGTATCTACCAATAGACACACGACTTGTACAGAAAGAAAGAAAAAAGCATGAAGTCTGTTCTCTCAAGAGGCCAGCAGTCCTTGATTTTCATAATTAGATATGGCCATCTGCGATGGCTTTCCAAAGTGGTTGCAAAGTTTCCCCATTACGTACAAATTACAACTACCAACGTGCAACCCCTAACCCACATCATCAATTACATCAGCTTATCATATCGTTTTAAATTTACTCATCCCCAGAAGACACCATAAAAGCTGAAGATCCACAAAGATGACAGCCTTATACAATTAAGTAGAGATTAGCATACACAGAGCTTCTTTAAGACCATCGGTTTTATACAGATTTACCAAAGAAAAGAATCATAGATGGAGCTCCTATACTCCAGGTAGCGCAGAGCCTAACAGCCTAGAGGTAAGACGCATGACCAGTGGCCACCGTGCATAGGTTAGAGTATTTTTTCCTTTTTAATATTGATTATATATATTTATTCCTTGTGTGTTTTAACATGTTCTAAACGGTCTAAATCATTGTTCGAATCAGTATATTTTTCCAGAGTTTCTTTCATGGTCTTTTTCGCTATGTAGCAATCATGATCAAATTAGAGATATGCAAAAAGAGTAAATAATCAATTTATGTCAGAGAGACTGCCAATACATTCAATTATAAACATCCTTTAACTTTTTCTTCCTGAATATGCAAAACATCATATGAATGGAATTAATATTAATTATATATAATTGATGCATTGAGTCAAATCAATCATATTTATAGACTAAATACGATTCATTGATAGAAATATCAATATTCACTTAATATTTATTTTTATAGAGATGGCAAAAAATTTCAGACATTCAATACTAATATTAAGAAATTCCTTTTTGAATATAATTAAAAGTTCTATAAAAAATTCCCCAATAATAAATATCAATAGCCCAAGTTTTAAAAATAGTTTTCTCCATTATTTTAAAGAAATAAAATTAGTAGGATGTTCAACATGAGATTTCCTGGCGTCCACAATGTAATCCGTAGCAAGTTTGCGAAGATTACACCCATTCTGTTCCCTTAGTAATTAGGAAATTTTATTCTATTCAGCTTCTAAAATGAGATTTCAGCGACTCTAGAAGTATCATTTACCTTTAGAAAGCAACTTTTAATTTGCGCCCTAACTAAAATCTATATTGTGGAGAGAGGAGCTTCTATTGTCGCCCAGAAAGCCATGGTAATAAGTTCAACTTTAGCTCTCTAAGTGTCTGAAGAAGGAGGAAGATGGCCTAAATGTTTTTAATTTCGTTATTAACTGAAGCTGAATTTAAATAAGCAGTTTTAAAAAGAAATCATTTTTATCGATTTTTGCTCCTATTATTCTCCAAGGATTGCTTTTTTAATATAACGAAATTAATGGAAGTGGGGGGTTTTGTTTAGCAAAGAATTATCTTCTCAACTTTCTAATTGTGTGTTAGTATTTGGAGTCGGTGACTGTGTGGTATATTGAGCCGTACCTTCTATATAATTACTGAGATCTATACATGGATTGCAAACAACGTCAATTTCTCTCTTTTTTTCTGAATCTATTGACCACTACTCTAACCATTGTATTCAACATATATAGTAGGATTTAATACGAAACACACAGTCTTTTATAAATTCATTTAATATACTTGTATTTATCAATTGAATAATCGCATGCCAAAAATATTTAAAAATCTATAGTTATTTGGGTATTAGTTTAATATTTCGTTTAAAATTGAAAACTGTCATCTTCACTTGGGATTTTGGAGAAGTAATGTTCCTCCATTTCTTTAATTTATATTACCAAGATCCGAAAGAAATTTCCATCTTTGAATACTCCTTATTCTGCTCCATTGACCCGTGACTCTTCAAGGACAACCCCATCAATAAATGAAAGTGAACAATTCTAGAGCTACGTGGGTATATTGAAGTCTTGAGCTATATTATTTATTACTAGTGACAAAGTAAAATATCCATCAAAGAGTCTTGAAATTGAAAATATTAATCCAAGTTTAGGAATGACCTATTTGGTTCATTCTATATTTTTTTGTAAAATTCTCTATATTTATATTGAGAGAATATAGACAACTGGTATCTTCTAAACTCCGAATAATATCCACAAAGTCTTTTATTAGGGCCCTCAGCGCTATACCGAGTTCTTCTTTGAAAAAGGAATATTATTGATTAAAAGTAGAAGAAAGAGAGAGCTTACATATGGGATTCAGCTATTTTATCAAGTCCTTTCTTTATTTAGCAGTTTAATAGAGGGTATAAGCATCTCTAAAGCAATGAAGCCATCAAATATCGATTTCTCCAGGAAGGAATACAGCGATAAACATTGATGGCAAAAGCTAGAGAAACGAGGCTCTCTTTCCTTCTTAAGAGATGCTTGTATTCAAATATATAATGTATAAATTAAACTTCAATGTCATTTTATAATAGGTATTTTTATTATCCCTAGTACACGGGGTACAGGCGAGTAGTTAGTGACTGCCTTAATTGTGAGTGCGCCACATGTCTACGCACATATGAAAAGCAGTTAAACCTTTGAACTAATAAATGTTCTAGAGCCCCGTTTGATTACTTGCATTCGCTGGTGGGCTGGACTTTTACAAGAATCGGAGGCCATTGGAGCATTATTTTAATTAGTAAAAGTGCCCAATGTGGGATTCAATCTTGGATCGTAGCGGTTGAAAACCAATGGTCAGACCACCCTTCTACCGAAACCCATTTTATAATAGTAAACAATATAGGTGTGCTCTGTCCTCAAGATTTTAAGATGATTATCTCAGAATAAAGAGAAAATATTTCTTAGCTGGGTTATAAGACTGTTAGCCAGTAGTAGGAAATCAGTGAGTATAGGGAGATATTTTACTTAATTAGCGAATAGTCAAAAGTCTCGATATTAATTGAAATTATCATATAATTCATTCTCGATGACCTTTTCTCATTATTTTGAGAATTATTTGATAATTTCTGAAAAAATGAAGTGTCATAATGTGAAAAAATAGTACAAATGTAATATTGTACTGAGATAAGGTGCATAAATAGGGGAAAAAAGAAAAACGCATATCCTCCAGAATTGGTCAAATATTTGATTGATCAAGAATGGATATTTGGCCTTTCTATAAATATTAAAAATCAACGAATAGTTGATATTTATTCCGATAGATGGCGCAAGCCAGCAGCAACTTTGAGTTGCACGATAAGGAGATGTCCCTCTCTTTTTCTCAATATGTGTCTTAGTTATTTAAACAATAAATTAATATTCAAAAACTATAAGCATATACAATATATCAATGAAAAGAGAAAAGAAATGTAAAAAAAAGGAGGTAGTCAGGCCTTTAGGAGATCCTTTTTAAATTCATATTATTTAATAAAATATATTAACTCATATTTGAAAAAAGACAGAATTTTTCAACTTTCTAAAATTTCCATCTTATTTAGTTTCATAAATACTAAATCCATGATGTCTTTCTGTGGAATTTTTATATTAAATAATTTTATTTGCCCCCCCACCCTCTTACCAATTCGTTATAAAATGAGGTTCCATGCTATTAACGCTTATTGAAGGAAAATAACTTTAATTTATATTATAATAAAGATTCTTCCCTGCTTTTACACTTTGATTTAATGAATAAGGAATCGAGGGTTTCGTTTATTTTCTTATTTCTTTTATATCTTGAGATTTCGGGCCAACATGCCTTCAACACGAAGATCCAGAAGTACAACTTCTATCCAATTATGCACTTCTGGATCTCGTGTTGAAGGGCATGTTGGTCCGAAAGCTCGATGAATAAATAAATAAGAAAAGGAAACCCTTGGTTCCTCATTGATTATATGAAAGTTTAATTTTTATATTTAAAAAATAATTACGGCACACATTCCATGAGAGAAATCCAAAATATGATAACTTAATTTTGAACTGTGATGAAATAACATAAAAGATTACAGCAAAGAGCAGTGCATTAAAGAGTATTAAGATACAAAACGAAAAACCCCTGAAAAGTTGAGCCAAATTTCAAATTTGATAAAAGAAAATCCACGAATAGGGGTTACGGGCATTGAGGAAGAAACAAGGATATCAAAATCATTAGTTGGATCGATAATTAAAGAAGACTTGCAGTTAAAGAAGACACCTTCAAAATTTGTCCCAAAAATGCTCACAATCCAACAAAAGGAGAATCGCGTTGAAGTTGCCAAAAAAATGCTTGAAATGGTAAAAGAAAACCCTAATTGGAAGGAAAAAGTAATAACTGGAGACGAGACATGGGTTTACGGGTATGACCCGGAAACAAAACGCCAATGCATGGAGTGCAAAGGAAAATAAGAACCAAGAACGAAGAAATCCCGACTTTGCAAGTCAAAAAACAAAGTCTTATTGGTCACGTTCTTTGACATAAAAGGAATTGTGCATTATGAATATCATGGGGAAGGTCAAACAATCAATAAGGAGTCTTATTTAAACATTATGAGACGTGTACGTGAATCAATTCGTCTGAAAAGAAGTAAAATGTGGAGTTCCAAAAATTGGATTATTCATCATGATAATGCACCACCACACACCGCTACATCTGTACTGACTTATTTGGCTAAACACGGCATCCAAATACTTCAACAATCTCCCTATTTCCCAGACCTAGCTCCAAATGATTTTTTTCTCTTTCCAAAACTCAAAAAGGTCTTGAAGAACATCCCGAAAGATGCCTTTTCTAAATGTTTTAAATCATGGGAGAAGGGATGGAAATTATTATAGATGCGGGAGGGGACTATTTTGAAAAATACTAATATTTTTTTTTAATCATTTTATTTTTTCTTTATTTTTTACCAGTCTCATAATTTATTGGACACACCTTGTATATATACCGAATGAATACATTAAGACGAGAATGTTTCTTTTCGCAAATAAATCAAACTTATACTGTCCTTACTATGATGAAAATATATTTGGAGGGCTTGGCTCATCAGAGGTGAACCCTTCCAGCGGTTTCGCCAATTTAATCTATCAGACCGATTCTATAGAGCTCTAATAATGTATTGGATATATATATCATTCTGTTTTTATATTCTACACTGAAGGGTATATACAACATCACAGTAAGAACAGTAGAAGTTTGATTTATTCGTGAAAATAAACATTCGCGTCTTAATGTCTTCATTCGTTATCAATTTATTTACACTAATAACTTATACTAATTTTCAGTATCTCGGAAAAAGTGGAGTAAGCCACACGAAACAATCCTTTATTAGCACGATATTTTACTCGTTATATATCTTAATAAACGATATTACGATCTACTCTAAAACAATAATTGTAAGAGCAACAAGTGCCGTGAATTCGTATGCAAAATGTGTGCGTAAATTATATAGGTAATTTCTCGTAAGATATCGTTTTATTCGCGCTGTACGTATATAGGCACTCTCTCTCTCACTTTCAATACTGAATTTATTTTATACTTGGTATGCGGAAATAGGATTATTGTTTTTTTTACACGTGGTACAGGTCTTGATAATCATTGTGTGTAGAAGTTTGCGACTGCTTTTACTATAAGTGCACTTTATGTCTACACATGTGAAAATCATTTCGAAATTGCACTTACAAATGTGCCAGAGCCCAGTTTTGTTATTTGCACTCGCTGGTGGGGTTCGGACCTTTGCAAGAATCGGAGGACATTGAAGCATTATTTATTGGATTATTGTATTGTGTGTAGCGCGGATATAAAAAATAAGAGCAAAATACACACTGGTGTTTACATGAAACCGGCGGCAGAAAATTCTATTTTCTAATAAACAAAACTTAAGCCGATTTATATTTTATAAAAAATCCCTTATTTGTATTAATCCATTTCTACTTTAGATGATTAAACTCCTATAATTATTCATATTCTCTGATTATTTTTTAAAATAAATATAAACTTTTTCTTCTTCTCTAGCGGCTCTATTATTTTTCAATATTCTTATTTTATAATTTGAAAAATACTTGAGACTCTAGGCATTTCTATAATATTGAATGGACACTTATGATATCTTTGACGTTGGTCTTTCATTAGGGATTAAGTTATTTCTTAATGCACCAAAGTGGTCGCTCAGGTGGACAGCGGTCACTCGCCGTGGAAAGCTTTCAAGCGTCTGCTCATCATAAAGCCTGATGATGAGCAAACGCTTGAAAACTTGCCATTTTTAATTTAATAAAAAACTTTTTTTAATTATCCTGATTGACATATCGTATATAAACCTTTACAATTATTTTACAATCTACGCCTTTTTAGGAATGTTTATGTTTCTTTACTATATTTTTATAACAAGGTGACAATTTCTGATTATTGGAGAATTTTTTTATCGATAGTTACACATAGAGTGTGGGGCCCACATTAATCAAATCTCAATAAACCTTGAAACTTATTTACAATATCCTATATGCAGATCCAATACTAATAAGTATTATTTTATACTTTCAACCCATTTAAAATACAGAGACTTCAAAATCAATATACTTTGGAGGTATATTTTATTCGATACCTGATAACACGCATATGATAATCAGGATTTACCAAAAATAATTGATCAATTAAATAAAACAAATTATTTTTGATCCAATATATGTCTTTTAAATCAAAAATTGAATATTGAAAATAGAATATTTATCAGAATAAAATTATAAAAAAAACATTCATTTTAAATAATCCACCAGTTTAATGCAAATTAACAGACTCAGTCATATATTTCTTAAATATTTTCC
Organism: Cordylochernes scorpioides; assembly: GCA_030710605.1. Lineage (NCBI taxonomy): Eukaryota > Metazoa > Arthropoda > Arachnida > Pseudoscorpiones > Chernetidae > Cordylochernes > Cordylochernes scorpioides. The sequence continues at coordinate 38,439,161 of CP092883.1, forward strand.
CTCACAAAGTAACGAGGAAGCTGAACAATTATCACAAAAAGAACGAGAGTATGTACATCAAAGCCAACCTAAAAACTACACAAGATTAGAGCCCATTTTAAGGCAATTAAAAAAATTGAACTAACATTCTGTTTAATTAGTCTTTTACTCAGTTAATTGATAGGTTGGGTCAATTATTATTTTTTCCTTGGGTCTCTCTTCTAATTGACTGTGGGATGATTATAAAAAAACTTCCCCGCTCCTCCCTGCTGATGTTTGCTTTCAACATTTCTTTGAAGTCCTCCTCCCCCACGCGACGGCAAAGATTCACCGCTCTCTGTTTACTTGGCTGGAATATTAGCAGCTACTAGTTATCTCTCTTTTATTTGATTTCCATTTACAATATTTATATCAAATGAATCATTAATATTTTTGATATTATTTTTATATAAATACTCTTTATTAATATTGAAAAATCGTATGGATTCCGCTAGATAATGTTTGTCTAACAAGGTAATTATTTTTTAAAAGATTTAGTATTTTATTAAATTAAAATTTAAAATACGAAGTTTCTATCCGTATTTTAACCTTAGAATTCTAAAGCCACTTTGACAGCTGAACGACATTTTGACAAATTATTAGGAAATCATTAAGATATTAAAAATATCAAGAAATCAAAACCCGCCATTGACTGGTGAGAACCACGACTTTAATCCATGGTCTACAATTGAGAGGTTTGATTTTTCTAAATTTGTTAGTCTAATATATTTAATTGACAGTCAATGTGTATTCTACAATGGATTCTTGCCCATGTTGGGATCGGGGGGTAATGAGATGGTAGATGAATTAGCGAAGGAAGCCAGAAAGTTGAGCCAAAGGAAACAACAAATGTCTGTATTTGATGCTGCTACTTTGGCAAAATACAAGATAATTCAACAACAACAAAAAAAGAAAGGATCAAATATGCGGAATAAACTCTGAGAAAGGAATTGCAAAAACTATGACAAGACTCAGAACGAAACATTATAAAGGTATGACAATACATCAAGATGGCACAAGAAACTATAGGACATACAAAAACTGTCCTGGTGTGGAACTAAACACCTACCCATATATTATCATGCTCAGCAATGGCCGCAGCCTAGCAGAAAATTGAAACGGACCAGAGCAGCAACTTTACACACCCAAGATAGTGGACTTTGCGACTGCTGTGACAGATGTAACGGGGACATATAATGCTCTTCATTGGACACGACTACAACAACAGTCAATGTGTGTGCTGGATAGTTCATAGTATATTCGTGTATTGTGATCGCATATTTCAACAAAAGACAAATATATAAAATTCAACCCATTTTGCAGGTTTATTTTGAATTTTATAGAAAATTACTAAATTCCTTTGGAACGCTTTTATTTAGAAATTAACTCTGGTTTATCATAGTTTTAATTGAATAATTCTCTGATTACTAGCATATTTTCGTTCTAAAATATTCCTTGAAACTTTCTTCAATCTGTAAATTATTTTTCTTGAAAATACACACAATATACTTTACAATTTGATTTCATTCAACTAGATTTGCATTCCAACCCTTTGTACATATTTCAAGTGTGTTGATATTTTTCTCTTTTCATCTAACTAACTTGCATACTAATTCTTGTATATATTTCAATTATTTTTCTTTCTTTTTTTTTCAATATATTGTTTACCTTCAAAGTGCAAGTGTCCTTAGGGGGGCATAGCGCTCTATGTCGAAAAAAAAAACAAAAATAAAAACCAATATATAAATTTAAGAGATAGCTATCAATTCTAAATAATATTTAATATTTGCTCAAATTCCGTAATTTTTTTAATGAAAAAATAAATATATATAAATACATCGAGCATTATTTAAAGCAACCATAAAAAAGCGCCATATTTAACCAAAATAGTCAAAGGTAAATCAAAGCAGACGTTATAAGAAATACACCCTAGAGAAAGCAATTAAATGGATTGCATTTTGCCAAAAGAAAATTTCGGATATCAAATTTTCCGCCACCTTGTTAAAAAATTTAAGATATTTTTATTGAGGTACTCACTCTCTCTCTGTAAGATTGAACGGTTTTAAAGGCCGTCCAAAGCCGTTTTGACATTAAAAGCTATGGATAGACGGACAAGTTGTTTTTAATAATAAATATTGGTTCGACGTAACAGAAGAATTAGATTGGCATTGATGGACATTCAGTGGGGCCAGACGTGAACGATCGCCGTGGTGCTGAGCTCTTTTATTGATTTAATAATTCAATGAGTTTTTATATTTGTGATATATTTTGAATAACCTTTTATTAGAAAACATTTAAATAATATTATTTTTTATTCATTTGATTTATCATCATTTTTTATTTCATATTTGAATGAATCATTTATTAGTTTTATTATTAAGTATTAATTATTATTAATAAAAGTGTATATTTCGATATTTCGGGATAAATGTATCTAAAGCCCAGATTGAAACGTAAACAATAAAAATTCACCAAACCAAATGCTGGAATTATAAAGTCATTTGGACCTAAGCCCGCGGACCACTCAGAACATTACCTCAGGGATCTTCTTATTGGAGGACTAGCAAGAGGCATTCACGGAAAATGGACTTGAATCGATGCAGAGCTCTCGGTAGATTCTGATCCAGATAGAATAGACATATTTTGGTTGAGAAAACATCTCTCGAATATAGCATATAGATTATAATTAAGATATTTATCTTAGGGCTAGGCTATAGTATCAGTATTTACGACAAACTATTCAATATTGTTATGAGAATTCGAAACTATTATAGACATTAATGATTCTTTTAAAAATTAAACAATTTTTAATGAAGTGAGGGCAGTAGAAAATCGATTAATTTTTAAAAGAATCATACGCGTCTATAATAGTTTCGAATTCTCATTACAAAATTAATATCTAATTACAAATACTGATAATATAGATTAGCCCTTAGAGAAATATCTTAATCATAATGTATAAGCTATATTCGAGAGATGTTTTCTCAACCAAAATATGTCTATTTTATCTGGATCAGAATCTACCGAGAGCTTTGCCATCAGTTGATGTACATTTGCCGCGTCTATAATAGTTTCGAATTCTTATAACAGATGGCACGCTAATATATCATATTATTAAATGTTGTGTTGGTAGCCTTTTATTTTGATTAAAAACTCTAATTCGCTACTGGTATGAATTTAAATTCTATACATGTTAGTTTTTTTATTATTATTATTGTATTTTATTAATTAACTAGCGGATGTACCCGGCTTCGCCCAGGGTTTTACCCGAGTAAAGGTTTGCCTAACGAATATTTGTTAAAACAATTCTCTATAAACTTATTAAAAAAATAATAGATATATTTTGATAATTTGAAACTCGTAAATTTGAATCTCTCGATAAAGTGAACATTTTTTTCCCGGTCCCTGTGTGCCGTGTCATCCTGAATTTTGTCTTTCCTAATTTTCTACATTACAAAATCATCGTTTTATCTACTGAAAAATTTTTCCCGGTCCCTTGAAAAATACTCGATAAGTTGAATAAAATCAATATTAATTGGTTCCCTCGGTAATTGGAAGTTAAAGAAATAGTATCTTCGCCTTGGAATTGTATAATTATTCTTGTCTCAAATAAATTGCCGTGTCATCCTGAGATAATCTTACTTTTGATATATAATCTTTAAGATAATAAACTTAGTGATAATAAAACTTATAGATAAAAAACTTGTTATCATCGTCGCAATGGTGGCGCTGCTTGCGAGTTAAATCTACAAATCTGCAAATAACTCTAAGGATATTCAAGATATTCAAGAAATTATTTTTCAAAAACCTTCCCGGGGATATACCTAATAATATCCTAAAATTTCACGGCGATTGGATGTATTGTTTTTGAATCTATAGAGTACACACAGACAGACATTCAATTATATATATATATAGATTATAATTCATATTCATAGATTTCTATTGTCACTTATCATCATTTTTTTTTCTTCTTCTGTTTTATTTTGTGTTATAAATACAACTAAATCGCATTAAATCGTAGTGTAATTCTCTTTTGTTGTTTGAAATAAATCGATTTGAGTCAGCTCGTTCTTTCTAGAAGAAACTTCAAAGAAAACGTGCTAACATTTTTTGGTGCCGAAACCCGGGAAAGAAGTAGAAGAAATAGAAAGTTCTTAGAAGCCATAGAAATAAAGAAAGGTAAGGTTTTGAATACTAATCTTTAAAATATGGAAACAGAAATCTTAATTTTTAAATCTCTGATTAAAAGTTTAGAATTGATAAAAGCAGATGTAGAATATAATTTAGAAGGCAATGATAAATACGCACTTATGCAAAATAAAGAAGACTTGTTAAATTTAAAAGCTAGCTTTGATAATCAATATGTGAAATTAGTAAAATATAAAGGCATTAATGCTGAAGAAAAATTTAAGGTATCCTTTGAGGCAAAGTCTAAAATCAATTCTTATTTGATAAAAATAAATAGATCGCTGGGAAATTTAAATAAAAATACATTTTCTGGTGAAACGCATTTAGAACTTCCCAAATTTCAATTGCCCACCTTTAATGGTGATATTTCAGATTGGCTGAGTTTTAAGGAAATTTTTATTAGATCTATTGATCAAAATCCAACACTGGGAAATTATCAAAAACTTCAATATTTAAATTTTAAACTAAAAGGAATGCCGCTAGACTTATTAGTGCGTTCAATATTTCTGATGAAAATTATCCTATTGCCTGGCAAACCTTGGTCAATAGATTCGACAAAAAAAGTGAATTGGCTTTTAAACAAATTCAAAATTTGTATGATCTGAAAAATGTAAAACAAGAATCGACTAAATATTTACTTGATCTCCTGGACACTTGTAACGAAAGCATTCAGAATCTCTCTATCCTCGGATTGGAACGTAATAATTTATCGGATATGATTTTAATTCATATAATTCAATCAAAACTTGATCGTTCAATAAGAAAGGAATGGGAGATGAGTTTGCTTGAGAAAGAATATCCATCGTATGAAAAGATGATTTCTTTCCTGGAAAGATTTGCTGGAAGTCTCGGGAGTTTTCAGAATAAAGAAAATTCAAAACAATTCTGCAAAATGAATAAATCCACTCATTCTCATTCAGCAACATTTGCCTCTGACTCTAGTATAGATAGCAGAGTCAAGTCATGCGTCTTATGTAAAGGTGAACATTTTTTGTTAAAATGTCCTAGGTTTAATGGTATGATGTTACCTGAAAGATGGACATTTGTAAAAGATAATCGTCTATGTTACAACTGTCTAAGATCTAACCATAGAGTATCGTCATGCGTCTTCACGCAAAATTGCAAATCATGTAATAAGAGACATCATACTCTTTTACATCAGTTCAAACCAGAAATGTTAAGTCCTGTTGCGGACATATCTCCATTGACGCATGCCAGTGTCTCATGTTTTGCAAACAACAAAAGTCATGATCGGATATTACTCTCTACGGCTTTAATAAAGGTCAAATCGGCAAACTGGGTTCTTCAAACATGTAGAGCCCTAATAAATACAGACTCTCAAAGGTGTCTTATAACAAATAGTTGTCGAAAGAAATTAAATATTCCTCTTGCTGAATGTAAAACTACAGTTTTTGGTTTGGGAAACAAACTTGTAGAACAATCAATGGGTGAGGTCTCTCTCCAATTTAGCCCACATTTCTCAAACCTAATATTCAACGCCAATCCTATAGTCATTGATAAGATCACATCAGAATTGCCCAATTTCTTTATAGAAAAGGATAATTGGCCTTATTTGAAAAATCTACTGTTGGCTGACCCCAATTTTGACAAATCTAGCCAGATTGATTTAGTGATAGGAGCAGAGCTTGCTCCATGCTTATTTAACGGGAAGGTTAGATTCCAAAATTTATCTGGACCCACTGCGTGCGGATCCAAATTGGAATGGTTACTTACATGTAAAATATTACTGTCAGGTGAAAATTCCAATCAATATATAACTATGTTCGCGTCGGAGGAACAAGATGATTTTCTCAAAATATTTTGGGAGCTGGAGTCAGTACCCTCTGCCAAATATTTAACCAGAGAAGAAATTTCGTGTGAAGAAATATATATTAATAACCTCAAAATTCTGGAAGATGAAAGGTACTCTGTTGGGCTGCCATTTAGAACATTGCCAACTCTTGGCGAATCTTGGATCAATGCTCTGAAACGATTTCTATCACTTGAAAGAAAATTTAAAATATCCAAGTATCCTAAAACAATATTGTGATTTCATGGACGAATATCTTTTATCAATCATATGGAGCTTATTCCCAGGGATGAGCTGGATACACCTTCAGGACAATGCTATTATATACCTCATCATTGTGTTTTTAAGGAGCAAAGCACTACCACTAAATTGAGAGTTGTTTTGATGCATCTTGCAAAACTAGCAATGGCAAATCTCTAAATGACTTTCTTCATGTAGGACCAAAACTACAACAGGATATCTTCAACATTCTGATAAGATTTCGAACACGCCAATAGCTTTTTCAGGAGATATAGAGAAAATGTATCGCCAAGTAAGAATCGATTCTAGGGATTGTGATTTCCAGAGAAATTTATGGAGGAAAAAAAAACAATCATAACCTTTATTGGATTATAGACTACTGACTGTGACATATGGATTGTCTTGTGCGCCATATCTCGCCATGCGTACCCTACATCAACTTGCAAGGGACAAGGTGTCAACTTTCCCAGTGGCCTCAAAAATAGTACAAACCGATTTTTATGTTGATGACTTGCTTTCTGGTGCAGACAGAATTGAATAAGCTACATCTCATATTCGTGAAATCAATAATCTTCTTTTTTCAGCCGGATTTTCTCTTAGGAAATGGAGATCAAACGTCCCGGAGGTCCTTTCTGGATTTTCAGAACAGGTTGAAGATAGGCATAATCTTCGGGATTTTGAGAGTGATTCATGTGTGAAAATACTTGGTATTTGTTGGAATCCTTCCTTGGACATTTTTCAGATTCTTGTTAATGACATTCCAGAACAAACGAATTCTAAAAGACATTTGTTGTCCCACATCTCCAGAATCTTTGATCCTATAGGCTGACTGTCACCAGTTATTATTCGTCTTAAAATTTTGCTTCAATCACTTTGGAAACAGAGGTTAAATTGGAATGATCCCTTGCCTGATACTTTGTGCTCTCAATGGAAGAAAATAGAAAAGGAATTACCCGTTTTAAATAAAATTCAAATTCCTAGATACTTCTCGTGCAGGGGAGCTTTACTTTCTGTTGAACTTCATGGTTTTTGTGACTCTTCAGAAGTTGCATATGCAGCAGTATTTTATATAAGATCTCATTTCGAATCGGTCCAAGTGAAAGTTTCTCTGATTGCTTCCAAGACGAGGGTAGCTCCTCTTAAAATGATTTTCATACCACGGCTGGAGCTGTGCGCTGCTATTATTCTCGCAACTTTTATGATACTATTCGCAATTCTTTATGCTTACAAATTGATAGAGTATTTTTATGGACTGATTCCAAAATTGTTCTCAGCTGGATTAAATCTGAATCTAGACATTGGAAACCATTTGTCGGAAATAGGATTGCTGAAGTTCAAAGATTGACTTTACATTCTTCCTGGCATTATGTAATTTCGAAAGATAACCCTGCAGACTGCGCTTCCAGAGGTATAACTCCTTCAGAGCTGGTGGATCACTCTCTTTGGTGGCGAGGACCAACTTGGCTCTCGGATGTGAACTTTGAAGATCCAATTCAAACTCAATATGATTTTCCGAAAGAAATTTCAGGTGAAAGACGAAAACCTCTCTCTGTTTTCATTCCACTAATCTTATTTTCCCAGACTTCATTTTCAAATACTCAAATATCAACGAACTTGTTAGAATTACGGCATGGATTTATAGATTTGTATTCAATGTCCAATGTTCTTTCAATGAAAGAATGAAAGGACATCTATTCAAGCGAATTAACAAGTTCAATTCACAATATAATTCGTTTCATTCAAAGTTCTGAATTTCAATCAGAAATTACCTGTTGCAAACAAAAGAAATATTTACCAACTAACTCAAGGCTTTTATCTTTGAACCCTTTCATTGATGAATCTGGACTATTACGGGTTGGAGGAAGATTACGTCATTCAAATCTGCAATTTGATGAAAAGCATCCAATAATATTTCTAAGAGATCATTTTATCACGGAATTAATAGTGCGACAGTGTAATGAATGAATGAATCAACTGGCATTTTATACCTCCTTCCGCCCTAAATTTCGGAGGTATCTGGGAGGCTGGAATAAAATCTTTCAAATTTCATCTTCTCAGATGCTTAAAGTCTCAGATACTCACATTTGAAGAGCTGAGTACTCTGACAACTCAAATAGAAGCTTGTTTAAATTCGCGACCTATTTGTCCTATTCAGGCGATTTTAATCCTCTTACACAAGGACACTTCTTAATCGGGAGACTCTTAACTGCCCCTCCAGAATCTACTAATGATGATGATGTTCTGATAAACTACCTCGATCGCTGGAGCCTGAATAAAAAAAAAATAAATATGTATTTTGGAAACGTTGGAATCGAGAATACCTCGACAATTTGCAACAACGCCTAAAATGGCAAAAATCCTCACCCAACATTAAGGAAGGTGACCTCATCTTGCTCAAGGATACCATATCACCACCAGCAATGTATTGGAGCCTTGGTCGCATCACCAATGTCTTTCCGGAGCGGACGGAAAAGTTCGAGTCGTCGAGGTGAAGACCAAGCACCAAGAACGTCTTACTAGAACTGTCTCTAAAATAGTACCATTACCTTTTGCTAAGGAATAAGTTTGTCCACCGGGGGTGGAGTATGTTATGTTTTTTTATTATTATTATTATTGTATTTTATTAATTAACTAGCCGAATGATCCGGGCAACGCCCAGGTTTTACCCGATTAAATGTTTTCATTCAAATACTATTCGTTACAATTATAAATTGGCACCGTGGATGTCACTTTTGTGAAACGTCCCGCTCCAAACTTTGTGTTTTTTAAAATATAAAAATAAAAATGTAAATTTTCACAACGATATTTGAAAATTATTTCATTTTGATTTTTAAATACTATTCGTTACAATTATAAATTGGCGCCGTGGATGTCACTCTTGTGAAACGTCCCGCTCCAAACTTTGTGTCTGAGAAGCGGTATTTTTATAGAAAGATGATCTGGCTTTTGTTTTCTGCTCGAATGAATGTTTTTCTGTTAGAATTTTGTTCCTGAGTACATAAAAATGAACTGGTTTCACCCGTGGTCTCTGCTTATTGGAATTTTTTTCCTGATATAATTTTGTATCTGATAATCAAACATGATACAGCAATATTGTCATCATCATTTTCTGACTAAAAAAACAACTATTTTTGCCCAGAACCTGTCAATTTTATTTTTTATTGGCTAAAAATCCGATAAATTATTTTCCAGATTTTTCTCTATGTTCTGTCAAAACACGTTTTACATGTACATTAGGTCAGCTGATATTACCTCCCATCTTCACCGCTAGAGGCGCTGCTTGAGAGCGAAAAGGAAAATTTGCAACGCAATTTGCAAATAACTCGAAGAATATTCGGGATAGAGACCTGAAAATTTCACTATAAGTTTTTCCAGATTCTACTCTATATACAGTTAAAATTTCAGTCAGATGAGTTACGTATTGTGGAGGTGTATAGCCGACATAGATACCCACATACAAACATACATACATACATACACTGACTTTTATATATATAGGGATTATAATTCATATTCATTGAATTTTATTGTTACTTATCATCATTTTTTTGTTGTTTTTTTTCTTCGTCTGTTTTCTTTTGTGTTATAAATACAACTAAATCGCATTAAATCGTAGTTTAATTCTATTTTGTTGTTTGAAATAAATCGAATTGAATCGAATTGAGTCAGCATGTTCTTTCTAGAAGAAACTTCAAAGAAAACGTGCTAACAGCATCTATAGAACTATTAGTGATAATAGAAAATGCTAGATGAGAGTGCTTGACTTAACATTTTAATTTTCGAGTAAATCTTCTAAACTATTTCTCTGAATTATGTTCGACAGATCTACTGTTGTATTGAACTGTGAATAAATGTATGTCGTAAATATATGAATATAAGCTTCTAGAGATATATATATAGATCTCTACAAAGAATTATATACATATATATTACAAATAAACGCTATTCTGCAATATATATATGTGATGATTTAAGACCATGGAATTGTTGTAAATAGTCTAGATATCCACTACCACATGTTCCACCCCATGACTGTATATAACTTCTTATGTACTGCACATAGAAAACCTCAACTAACATCAATCTGTACCGCGTAAGAATCTAATAAAGCATTGCAACTGTACAGATAGAAGGAATGGAGAGAGACAGGAGAAAATTAAGGTTAAAACAAATCAGGCTTAGAGGATCGTAGAAGTCAAACCTAAGAGGTAGGCCTAGAAGAGAACATAATTATAAATAACGCCACAGTTAACCTTCTGACCCCGGACACCCTGCGAGCTAAGTTTAAACCAATATTTCCGGACAAGACAGGACGTATCTTGTGACCAGAAGTTATAAAAGTTTGAGAGACGCCCAATTTCCGGAACAAGACCGGACGTATTCTTCCGTCAAAGAGATAAGCCAGGCCCAATCAGAAGACCATACCTAAGTAGGTCAACCAATAGCCCACTACCACGTGAAAAAGTCCCACCAATTAGGAAAGAATCACCTAAATAGGTCAGCCAATTAGAAAGCAGCAAGGTCGTGGTGTTAAATCGAGGCCCTAGAATTGTCAGTCTTCGCTTGGATTCCAACGGTAACACTTGCTCTTAAGATCTCTCTCTCTCTCCTCATCCCATTCCTTCTTGACGTCAGACGCTTCTTAGTGGAATCTCTGTTTGTTTATTTCACCTTTGGCCCAGCTGTGTCGCCTTCCACCACGACTGCACGGTAGAGTTGACATCGAGGTTCGTCTAGCATCAGGTAACACTGGTCCCAGAGGTCCCAAGATATCACAGACTCCCCCGTAACGAAGAGTCGACAGGATAGTGGACGCCAAGGTACAAGTAAGCAAATAGACCACTGTCTGTACAGAAAGATGGAACAGGGAAGAGAGGAGAATCCAAAGGAACCAATGGAGTCCGATCCCGACTCCGAAAGTGGCGGAAGCCTCACTTTTCCGAAGAAAGAAAACACTCTCGGTAGGACGCAGGAAGTTCCCCCCGGCCAGGAAGACGTCACACCCCCGCCGCCGGTGTCAGATGTCCTGGGGAGTTTAGCCAGGACGATATATCAGCTCTCCTCGGCGACAGGACTCTCGCGAGATGTGGAGCTATCGCGTTACGATGGTTCGTACGAGGCGCAGAGCTTCTTCACCAACTACGACGCCCAAGCAGATCGGGCCCAACTACAATATTCTACAAGACTGAGAAAGCCACCAAACCTCCTGCAAGCACCCCTCCGAGTTACCAACACGCGAGCGTATGTTACCTGCTCCCCCGACCACCTCTACACCACGAGCCCAGCGCAAACAATGAACTCTTAACTGTCCCAAGGAACCTCCAACTATGACAACAGACCAGGCCTGTCCCGACATACAAGACAGCACCACAGTAGGTTCCTCCTTCTATAATTTTTGTTGAACTATTGCTCGTTCGAACTGAACTGTCCCATAATGTAAACCTACTCTACTACTTGTTACAGGAGCATCTTTCGATATAATTAGGCAGAATACCTTTAAAATAATAGAAATCAGTTTGTAAAAGAAAAATACCTGCCCATCCATTTAACTTAACTATTAATGCCATAGCTAACAATATTTTCACCATAGATTATATCTTTTTGATCTTAAAAAATAGGTAATATAACGCCGAATCTAAAATTCCATATAATCGATACACCATTGCCTTTTGTCATTTTATCCATAAATTCCGTAAAACGATTTCTACTAATTATAAACTGTCCTCAGCTACTCCTGTATCAATATAATGTACTTCTACCAACTACCTTGTACCAATTCACTTCGTGCAAGCAACACGTGTCCCATGGACAGGTTAATACAACTGTCCCATTTACTAAATCTTCCCCTCCTGGAACGGGTTGCTCACACGTGGTGAACTCCAACACTCTTATTTAACCTCATTATAATGTTCCTAATCCCATTTTCAACGCCCCTATGTCCTTTTCTTTCATATCTTTGGACAGAAGTAACTTAAATCACAGCCTTCCAAAACTATTACAATCGTTAAATTCCCACATAACTACACTCCTTCCTTTTACACGCATAGTTAAATATCGACAAATCACTCTCAACAAAATAAACAACACCCTCTCACATCACTTTTTCCAATTGACGACAATTTTAATGCGCGACTTAACACCCAAATCCAATTTCGAGCTACACAAGCTGCATCACGTCGCCCTACTAAACACACACAATCTTTTTTTTTCTCACATTAAACGTGTCATATCCACTAATAATATAAAAATTCTAGATATGTTCGTACAACCAGCACCCATGACTTTAGTAAATTTGTTATTCTTAGTGTAACAGGTTAGATTTTGTACAAAACAGAGACTTCACGCGACACCTTTTCATTTACAATTTTTTCGCTTCGTGTCACAGCGCCACACCACTAAACTCTTTCAATTTTCAGGCCAAAGACGCCTTCACCACGCCTGTGACACATTTATTTAACCACACATTGTTCACGTCGATAGTCGCAATTTCACTCAATTCCAACCTGATATCATTGAATAACATTTTTACTAAGTTCGCCAAAAGCCATTCGATTTAATATCAACAGATACAATATCCGAATTTTCGAAATACAAACACAAATCTAACAAATGCTTGAACACACGGAATAATTCAACCTCTGTATCTCCCTATGTCAATCCCATAACGCTTGTCACCAAACGTGACAAATCAAAACGCTTTTGTGTTTACAATTTTAGAAATAATATCTCCGAACGTAGTTCGAATTAACTTCCAATAAGTTGAAAGAAAGCAAGCCCCCTCGCTCCCCTCCCTGACCTACATCCGGAATCGCATTAAAAATAGCTTCGCTCCCCCTCGCCCCCCCGAGCAAACAAACAGCCGACATCTTGTTACATCCGTCGCCACCCCGTGTTCTCTAATGAACTTTCGCCACCTATTAAATTAAATATTAGTGCGTGCCAAAGACAACACTTTACCTACAAAAATCACACACACCCACATAAGTTTAAAAAAAACGACAACATTAGGACTCGGTGAGTTTCACAGTTAGAAACAATGTGATCCACGCGTCGCATCAAACTTAAAACAAATTCGATAAGTTAGAAAAACTTAGGCCAACAAGACCAAAGATATCAATCGAGGACAATTTAAAGCTCTCTCTACCCATCCTAAAAAAAAAAAAAAAAAAAAAAACAGGTACATTACGTTTGGCCTACAACTTTCCATTCTTTCACGATATATAATTTCTATATATAATCTTACTTGCTCTTCCTTCTCGATGAACATTTTTAAAAAAATTTTCATTTTAATATCCTTTATATAATCATTATATAGCTCTTATAATTGTTTTTTTTTACGTCAACCAATTAGTTTAGATTATTGTCTTTTTTTATTTTTCTTTATCAAAACTTATTTACTTTTGCTTTATGACTCTATTTTATAATCAACTTTATATTTTATCTTTCATATCATATCTAATAATCTCAAGTTTATATTTCATGTTTATATCACTAATTTGCATTTATCATTTTATATTTTTTCTCACTTTATAAATTAGATGTTATTTACATTGTTTCACCTTCCGCTACCATGTCAATGCTATCGAGTATATTATTGCTCATTATTTTTTTTTTCATTTAATATTTTCACTTTCTATTACCCCTTATATACTGCTGTAGTGTGTAAATCTTTGTATCATATCATCACTATTTTTACTTTTTTTTTAAGATTACTTTGCATTTAACTTCGCCATTCTATTTTCGATTTTTCAAATCCTTTAACGCTATATGCAAAGCCTTAATTTCGCAATTTCATATCTCAATGATATATTCTTTTATAATCAAACTAAAAATCATGATCTAAAAACAGGGCAATCTTCAATAACCTCTTAAACAACCACTTTAAAGGTTACTTCGTAAGAATTACTAACATTCCTTTTCCGCAGGAAATTTTAACTCCTTCGCAGGCTAGACTTGACCTACTTTGATTTCGTAATTAACAATCTTGACACATCGTCCCCCAGATTTACCTTCTCCCAACTTCTGGCTTGGATACGTGCAAATTGTATTTTTTTTTATTCCAGGGCACATCTTTTTTTTTATTTTACTCTTTTTCTCGCTAAGCCCCTGACGACTCTAATTAAAACTTTGATTTCTGGTCACTGATCTTCGCCCTCTTTATCCTGCATGCGTACGTCTTAACGACTAATTACTAAAACCCATAACAATCCCCTTATCTTACTTTTCGATTGTGGTACTGTAACTTTATTAGGTCCTTAAATTTACATGTGAAACATGGCCTAGGTTTTCCGCGCCGTGCACATTAAATGGTTTGGGACTTGAGTCAAAGTGACATTGCCTCAACCAAGTAATAACTAACCCCTCAACCCTTTCTAACGCCCATCACGAAGAGATCATGATTTACCCATCCAATCATTTATATTTTTACCTATAATCATTATATGTTCTCTATTAAATATTTTATTCATATTTTTATTTTTACTTGTATGTTTAATATTAGTTGTTTATGCTTTATTATCTCTTATGGATATACAGAAATCAACCCCATGTTATATACCAACTCATTTCAATTAATTTTTAAAATTACTTCCTTAATCACAGTCTTCCTATTCCGCTCTCTTAAATCCCTCCATATGAACCCTCTCACATCCGGGGCCATCTGTGATGATTTAAGACCATGGAATTGTTGTAAATAGTCTAGATATCCACTACCACATGTTCCACCCCATGACTGTATATAACTTCTTATGTACTGCACATAGAAAACCTCAACTAACATCAATCTGTACCGCGTAAGAATCTAATAAAGCATTGCAACTGTACAGATAGAAGGAATGGAGAGAGACAGGAGAAAATTAAGGTTAAAACAAATCAGGCTTAGAGGATCGTAGAAGTCAAACCTAAGAGGTAGGCCTAGAAGAGAACATAATTATAAATAACGCCACAGTTAACCTTCTGACCCCGGACACCCTGCGAGCTAAGTTTAAACCAATATTTCCGGACAAGACAGGACGTATCTTGTGACCAGAAGTTATAAAAGTTTGAGAGACGCCCAATTTCCGGAACAAGACCGGACGTATTCTTCCGTCAAAGAGATAAGCCAGGCCCAATCAGAAGACCATACCTAAGTAGGTCAACCAATAGCCCACTACCACGTGAAAAAGTCCCACCAATTAGGAAAGAATCACCTAAATAGGTCAGCCAATTAGAAAGCAGCAAGGTCGTGGTGTTAAATCGAGGCCCTAGAATTGTCAGTCTTCGCTTGGATTCCAACGGTAACACTTGCTCTTAAGATCTCTCTCTCTCTCTCCTCATCCCATTCCTTCTTGACGTCAGACGCTTCTTAGTGGAATCTCTGTTTGTTTATTTCACCTTTGGCCCAGCTGTGTCGCCTTCCACCACGACTGCACGGTAGAGTTGACATCGAGGTTCGTCTAGCATCAGGTAACACTGGTCCCAGAGGTCCCAAGATATCACATATATATACTAGCCGAATGGCCCGGGCAACGCCCGGGTTTTACCCGACTGGACCCGGCTTCGCCTGGGTAGTGTTCGAGCGAGGTTTACTCATGAATGAATAGAGGCCCCAACTGTTTGTAATATAATTATTTGAATCTAACCTCATATACACTTTTACACTACCTATTTAATTTCAAAATAAATTAAAATACGTTTATATTAAATAATAACATTTTTAAAAAATCGACTTTCTCGTTCACACTTTTGTATCTATTCAATTATGTATTTTTTTATGTATCTCTATAAAAAAATATCTGTATAGTTTAGATTAGAATATTTTAAGTGGCATATTTTCAAGTCGTATATTTATACACAAGTTTTATATTTATTTTACAAATATTGTATAAGATGTGATTAATAAACTTTGTAAAAAATAATCTTAATACATTTTTAATAACATGACGTTATATTATATTCTAATAGGTAAAATAGGTTAGTTTCAGACGGCTTATAAATTAGGTTAGTTTAAGGTGCGTTATAAAAGGTTAGTTTCATTAATTAAAGTCGGTGAGATTCAGATAGGTTATATTAGGTTAGTTTAATCGCTAAATAAGGTTAGTTTTAGATAAGTTGAATTAGGTTAGTTCTAGATAATAATAAAAAAATAATGTTCGTATTTAGAAAAATTAGTTTAATATTTTATATATATTTTTTTTAATTGTTAAATCTTTTTTAAAATTATATTTTAAATTAATATATTTAAATTGGTAAAATTCAAAGTATTTCACCGAAATTGTATTTTTAACTCGTGTAAAACGCCTCGAAGGTACGGCGGTGGCAACGTACAGCGCCGCCTACCAAATATACCCTTAACTGGGAACACTCCACAAATATATATAGTAAAATATATGTAGCAAGCTATACAGCAAAAACATAATTTTTTCAATAAATATGAAAAAGAAAAAATATAGAATATGAGCAGCTATATAATATGAAGCAGATAAATATAAATCCTACCTATACAAATGACAGCAAAACAAAAAATTGAGCCTACCCCTAAAAAAAGCAGTTATTAAAAATGCATAGAAGCTGCTTATAATATAAATGTTAATAAGTATAAAACGATTGCATGGAACAACATATATAGTAAAATATATGTAGCAAGCTATACAGAAAAACATAATTTTTTGCAATAAATATGAAAAAGAAAAAAATATAGAATACACTGCTCTAAATCGTAAATGATTACATGAATATATAATATAATATGAATATTCCCCTTATGAGAATAAAACAGTATACCTTATTTAAAAAAAAAGTAGTATCAATTAATTTAGAAATAAATAAATAAATAATAAATAATAGAAATAATTAAATAAATATATATAATCTTACTAATTTCAAAACGATTTTAACCAGTTTTGGTACCGACGCGCTTCGCCTAGCCATTTTAATCACCAGTGTCTCGCCGCAAACATAATTCCACCTTCTTTAATTTTAAAAGATCCTGTCCGCACAAATTATTTTAGAAAAATATTATTTGAAACGGGTAAGAAACTTTTAAATGCTAGAAAATTAAGGAATATAATCTTACCTTTTGAAAAATGCAGCGTGAAACTAACAAAATAAGTTTAACCAATCAAATTCATGTATCGTCGCGACCAGTGCGGCGCCAAGCGGCAAAAGGCGGGAACTAATCCATTTCAGTTAAATAATTTAAAAAAAAAGTACATTAACCTTTGTAGTTTTTTGAATAGCCTATATGTTAAACGAAATCTTCAGCTACCTACATGCGAAATTCCATAATGATTGAGTCAGTAGATTTTGCGTGATGCGATAACAAACATCGATTTCGCATTTCATTTTTATAGATATATTATATATATATATATTTATATAGATGGAAAATTTGCCGGGAGGAAATTAATCCATGGAAGCAATGGTCGCCTCTCCCGCCAAAATAAACGTCAGAATCTGACGCCATAAATTGACCGTCGCCGCAACTAGCAGCATCGGGTCGGTGACAAAGCCGCAACATGCATTGCGTCAGATTCTGACGTCGATGGTTTTCCACTCCGAGGTTTTGCTTCCAGAGATCCAGTCTTCACAAAATTTTTAAAAATTCGCCTTAGAGAGAAGCAACTCATGGGTCCTTTACCGCTTCGAATACCTTTAAAGGTACGAAACGCTCGTAAAGCTTCAGTGGCAGATTTTGAATTGCAATAAAAAAATTTACCAAGAGTGATTTATCCTGTAGTGACGGCATTCCAGAGTAAAATAAATGATCAGAGATAGATACATATTTTTCGAATGATTTGAATAAATATAATCGATACTGAGAAAGAGTTGAATTTAAAAAATTAGAAATTTATTATCTTCGAAATTTAAATAGCTGAGAGGATTCCAGCAAACCGGATCTAAAATATCTTTTTTTTTTTGCTACATGTTTCAATTTGCATATACCTATTTTACATATCTCAGATTGTATTTAAAAATCGTCAAACAATTCTTCTACTTTTGGCGAAGTGGTGTTTTATTAATTTCTTATTTGATATTATTAAGGCTCTTTCCTGGTATTCAAAAAGGAAAAATATGTGTCGATCAGTTATATTTTTCAATTTATCAAACAATTTGGCCGCTGAATCTCTGATTCTGGTAGAGCGCTGTCTAGCGAATAAAAATGTAACTAAAATTAATTTCGATTTTTCATTATTACCATATATATTCCCATTGTATCCTGAACACAATGGTGTTTACCGTATTGCTCTAGCGCAAATATTCGCGGGGTTATCAAATTTTGAAGTTGTGCAAGACTTTTGGATCACCCTGTATATATGTTAAACATCAGAACTAAAAATGCATAGTTATGTTGCACATAACTGAGAAATCTTTCTAAAAGGCATATGAATAAATCCCTATGAATTGAGTGAATCAACAACTAATTTAGTTATTCCATAAAATATTTTAACTAGGCTATAAGAAACGTATTCTGGTATACAAGCTGACAAAATATATTACGACGTATATGTATATATATAAAAATGAACTAGCAATAGAAAAAAATATATATATTGGGTTATTAAATAAAGTTCATTCTGTTTTATTCGAAATTTTATTTAGACAAAAACATTATTTATAACAATTAATTAATCAATTATGTAATATCTGTTATTATTTACGACCTCCTCCCAACGTCCAACTACTTTGTTGATGCCGTTTCGCCAAAAATCGCCCGGTCTGGTGTCGAAGAAGTTGTTGTGCCAGGTTTTGGGGTCCTCTTCATCATCGAAGGTAGTGCCTCTCATATGGTTTGACATGGAGCGGAAAAGGTTGGTGCAAGGTCCAGAGAGTACGGCGGGTGCTGTAGAACTTCCCATTCGAGCTCTTGAAGGGCGGCTTTGACGAATTGTGCAAAATGCGGCCTAGCGTTGTCGTGAAGGAGAATGATTTGACCTTGTCGATCGGGTATTTTCTGTTGAAAAGCCTCATTCACGCGATGCAATTGGGCAATGTAGAGGTCCTTGTTTACCGTGCTATTCCTTTCGAGCATTTCCCAGTACAGCACACCTTCGCAGTCCCAAAAAAAACGCAGATCATAGCCTTTTGTGGGTGAAGATCTTGCTTTATTCTTGGCTTCGGCGTATCTCCTGGAGCCACCCACTCTTAGCTTAATATTCATGTATAGACACCATTTTTCATATACCGTAACGATTCGGTATAAAAATCGTTGTTTATGATCCCGTGTTGATTGATGGCGTGCGAGGTGTTGAGCACCGATTTGAAGGCGATTTTCTTTGTTGGTTTCATTAAGCTCGTAAGGCACCTAAGCTCCGAGGTTTTTAGAAAACCAATTGATTGAAGATGGTTGGAGATGGTCACAGCGCTACATTTCTTTTTTTCGGCCAACTCACGGGTTGTAAACGACCATCTTCCTTCAACTGGGCCTTCAGATGTCCCCTCATCGAATTCTGATGGTCATCCACTTCGAGGCGTGTCTTCAAGGTCTAAGTCGCCGTTTTTAACCTTTGAAAACCATTTTTGTGCTGCTCGCTCCTCTATGACACCTTTTCCATGCACGTTGCATATGTCCCGAGCTGCTTCGACTGTTTTTTGCCTCCTGGATATTCCATTTTCAAGCCTTGAAAAAGAACAAAAATTAAGTTTTTCAAAACACAAATAATACAGGTTCGTCGAGCAGAACATGTTCTATTTAAATAATATAAACACTTTACCGTATAACAACAAAAACAGTTATGAAACAAGGGGATACAAAACCCGAACGAACTTTTTTTTACAACCCAATATACCAGCAGTGAAATGTTCATTGAACTTATGACCATTTGTTGTTATTTGAAATTAGGAAATCAGGAGATGCGTCTATTACACCCAGAGAATATGTTCTTGAAACACATGACGTCCTGTAGGTTGAATTAGTGGCCAAGATATTAAGAATTATTTTGTCGTGATCCGTTACATTGCGTTAATGTTTTATTTTAATCTATAAGATATTAATAGAATTAAAATAATATGAGGTGTTAATTAGCAAGGTCAATACAAGAGCTAACTATTATATATCAGTTTGATTAGTCAAACGACCTCCAAATCTCGGCGGGCCATCTGCCATGGGCCAATAAGATTAACGATCTGATGACGACTATTGGCACTTTTTCTTATCGCACATAACCTAACTAAATCATTAATTTTACTAAATGAAATTATTACTAATTTACTAATCACTTCCCCCAAATTGGCCTCTTTTCCATTTGTTAACGTTATCTCTGCTTGAAATAGTAAATTTTTCTTTCTTGAATTCTAATTGAATTATTTTAATGTGTTTAATTAATTATATTTAATTTTAAAGCTTGTTTTTTATTAAAAATTTGCTTTATTGGCAAGTAATGGAAAATAAAACATGGTGATTATAAAAATGAATGGCGAGAGTATGCTCGTGAGAAAATATATTTAGAACAAATTGTAAGTCTTGCCATACGTATGCATTAATCAATGGTGGACGGTAGAGATTACGACTACCTACTTTGTTAGTGTGTACCACATATATATATACTTATTAACGGCATTGCATTTAAAACGTGCCCCCTTTAAACAAATGAATTAAAAATATAACAAAATATCAGATAAATAAAAAAGCATATATTTTTATTATCTATTTAATTAAATATTTATTTTTATTTATTTCAATCTAAAGGCTATGTCTCCCTAGAGACATTTGCGCTATCATATATGTATGGCTTAACAATTGTCTATACATATGTGATGATTTAAGACCATGGAATTGCTGTAAATAGTCTAGATATCTACTACCACATGTTCCACCCCATGACTGTATATAACTTCTTATGTACTGCAAATAGAAAGCCTCAACTAACATCAATCTGTACCGCGTAAGAATCTAATAAAGTATTGCAACTGTACAGATAGAAGGAATGGAGACTAACAGGATAAAATTAAGGTTAAAACTAATCAGGCTTAGGTGAGAGTAGAAGTAAGGCCTAGCAAAGAGGCTTAAAGTCAGCACCACTATTAATAAAATTACAACCAATTTTATGATCGCGGAAATCATAAAAGTTGAGCTTAACGACCAGTATTTCCTGGGCAAGGCCGGTCATGTCTTCCGACAAAGAAATCAGCAAGGACCAATTAGAAGGTAACACCTAAGTAGGTCAGCCAATAGAAAACGGCCACGTGACACCTTTCGACCAATGGGAAAGAAGATAGGTCTTGGTGTTAAATCGAGAACCTAGAATAGGCAGTCCGCGCTTGGATCCCACCAAAGTAACACTTGCTCTAAAGATCTCTCTCTCCGCTCATCCCATTCCTTCTTGACGTCAGACGCTTCTTAGTGGAATCTCTGTTTGTTTATTTCACCTTTGGCCCAGCTGTGTCGCCTTCCACCACGACTGCACGGTAGAGTTGACATCGAGGTTCGTCTAGCATCAGGTAACACTGGTCCCAGAGGTCCCAAGATATCACACATATATATTTACAATAATTGTAGGTCGTAAAGATTAGCCGTATGTTATTAACAAGGAGAAAGAGAGAGAGACATTTTTTGACATTTGAACACTTTTATTGACATCTTGTCAATTAGGTTTTACATATTAATCAAGAAAAATGGGAATATATACAATAAATTATGAGTGAGGGAGACTCCACCATCTTGATTGAGTCCTCCTCCAGACTAAGAGGGGGTCTTCTTGCACCCCCCGTAACTCCAGGGTCAGGAAGTGCCTATATATACGCTTTTGCAGACGCGAGGATGGCCAGGGCGTCGTCCTCCAGGCCATGCCCGAAGATCCAGGGCTGCTGGAAGATGGTGAAGGCCTCTATGATGACTGGCCTGATCCGCCTACAGGACCAGTAGCGGTGGGCCAGTGACAGGTCTCCGGACCCACAGACGATGCAGGACTCCCGGGCTGAGGCCGGATGTGCTGGATGGGGAAGGGCGTGCAGGGCCAGCCGCACTGCAACGTCAGCATTGTGCCCCGAGAAGGCACATCGCCGGAGAGAAGACTAACTGATGGAGATGGGGATGCTGACGTGGGGGAGCCACAGTCCCAGCAGCTGGGTGATGGGTAGAGCAGCCAGGCGTGGGCGCTCTAACATGCGGCGGGCGAATTGTCAGTCTTCGCTTGGATTCCAACGGTAACACTTGCTCTTAAGATCTCTCTCTCTCTCCTCATCCCATTCCTTCTTGACGTCAGACGCTTCTTAGTGGAATCTCTGTTTGTTTATTTCACCTTTGGCCCAGCTGTGTCGCCTTCCACCACGACTGCACGGTAGAGTTGACATCGAGGTTCGTCTAGCATCAGGTAACACTGGTCCCAGAGGTCCCAAGATATCACAGACTCCCCCGTAACGAAGAGTCGACAGGATAGTGGACGCCAAGGTACAAGTAAGCAAATAGACCACTGTCTGTACAGAAAGATGGAACAGGGAAGAGAGGAGAATCCAAAGGAACCAATGGAGTCCGATCCCGACTCCGAAAGTGGCGGAAGCCTCACTTTTCCGAAGAAAGAAAACACTCTCGGTAGGACGCAGGAAGTTCCCCCCGGCCAGGAAGACGTCACACCCCCGCCGCCGGTGTCAGATGTCCTGGGGAGTTTAGCCAGGACGATATATCAGCTCTCCTCGGCGACAGGACTCTCGCGAGATGTGGAGCTATCGCGTTACGATGGTTCGTACGAGGCGCAGAGCTTCTTCACCAACTACGACGCCCAAGCAGATCGGGCCCAACTACAATATTCTACAAGACTGAGAAAGCCACCAAACCTCCTGCAAGCACCCCTCCGAGTTACCAACACGCGAGCGTATGTTACCTGCTCCCCCGACCACCTCTACACCACGAGCCCAGCGCAAACAATGAACTCTTAACTGTCCCAAGGAACCTCCAACTATGACAACAGACCAGGCCTGTCCCGACATACAAGACAGCACCACAGTAGGTTCCTCCTTCTATAATTTTTGTTGAACTATTGCTCGTTCGAACTGAACTGTCCCATAATGTAAACCTACTCTACTACTTGTTACAGGAGCATCTTTCGATATAATTAGGCAGAATACCTTTAAAATAATAGAAATCAGTTTGTAAAAGAAAAATACCTGCCCATCCATTTAACTTAACTATTAATGCCATAGCTAACAATATTTCACCATAGATTATATCTTTTTGATCTTAAAAAATAGGTAATATAACGCCGAATCTAAAATTCCATATAATCGATACACCATTGCCTTTTGTCATTTTATCCATAAATTCCGTAAAACGATTTCTACTAATTATAAACTGTCCTCAGCTACTCCTGTATCAATATAATGTACTTCTACCAACTACCTTGTACCAATTCACTTCGTGCAAGCAACACGTGTCCCATGGACAGGTTAATACAACTGTCCCATTTACTAAATCTTCCCCTCCTGGAACGGGTTGCTCACACGTGGTGAACTCCAACACTCTTATTTAACCTCATTATAATGTTCCTAATCCCATTTTCAACGCCCCTATGTCCTTTTCTTTCATATCTTTGGACAGAAGTAACTTAAATCACAGCCTTCCAAAACTATTACAATCGTTAAATTCCCACATAACTACACTCCTTCCTTTTACACGCATAGTTAAATATCGACAAATCACTCTCAACAAAATAAACAACACCCTCTCACATCACTTTTTTCCAATTGACGACAATTTTAATGCGCGACTTAACACCCAAATCCAATTTCGAGCTACACAAGCTGCATCACGTCGCCCTACTAAACACACACAATCTTTTTTTTTCTCACATTAAACGTGTCATATCCACTAATAATATAAAAATTCTAGATATGTTCGTACAACCAGCACCCATGACTTTAGTAAATTTGTTATTCTTAGTGTAACAGGTTAGATTTTGTACAAAACAGAGACTTCACGCGACACCTTTTCATTTACAATTTTTTCGCTTCGTGTCACAGCGCCACACCACTAAACTCTTTCAATTTTCAGGCCAAAGACGCCTTCACCACGCCTGTGACACATTTATTTAACCACACATTGTTCACGTCGATAGTCGCAATTTCACTCAATTCCAACCTGATATCATTGAATAACATTTTTACTAAGTTCGCCAAAAGCCATTCGATTTAATATCAACAGATACAATATCCGAATTTTCGAAATACAAACACAAATCTAACAAATGCTTGAACACACGGAATAATTCAACCTCTGTATCTCCCTATGTCAATCCCATAACGCTTGTCACCAAACGTGACAAATCAAAACGCTTTTGTGTTTACAATTTTAGAAATAATATCTCCGAACGTAGTTCGAATTAACTTCCAATAAGTTGAAAGAAAGCAAGCCCCCTCGCTCCCCCTCCCTGACCTACATCCGGAATCGCATTAAAAATAGCTTCGCTCCCCCTCGCCCCCCCGAGCAAACAAACAGCCGACATCTTGTTACATCCGTCGCCACCCCGTGTTCTCTAATGAACTTTCGCCACCTATTAAATTAAATATTAGTGCGTGCCAAAGACAACACTTTACCTACAAAAATCACACACACCCCACATAAGTTTAAAAAAAAACGACAACATTAGGACTCGGTGAGTTTCACAGTTAGAAACAATGTGATCCACGCGTCGCATCAAACTTAAAACAAATTCGATAAGTTAGAAAACTTAGGCCAACAAGACCAAAGATATCAATCGAGGACAATTTAAAGCTCTCTCTACCCATCCTAAAAAAAAAAAAAAAAAAAAAAACAGGTACATTACGTTTGGCCTACAACTTTCCATTCTTTCACGATATATAATTTCTATATATAATCTTACTTGCTCTTCCTTCTCGATGAACATTTTTAAAAAAATTTTCATTTTAATATCCTTTATATAATCATTATATAGCTCTTATAATTGTTTTTTTTTACGTCAACCAATTAGTTTAGATTATTGTCTTTTTTTATTTTTCTTTATCAAAACTTATTTACTTTTGCTTTATGACTCTATTTTATAATCAACTTTATATTTTATCTTTCATATCATATCTAATAATCTCAAGTTTATATTTCATGTTTATATCACTAATTTGCATTTATCATTTTATATTTTTTCTCACTTTATAAATTAGATGTTATTTACATTGTTTCACCTTCCGCTACCATGTCAATGCTATCGAGTATATTATTGCTCATTATTTTTTTTTTCATTTAATATTTTCACTTTCTATTACCCCTTATATACTGCTGTAGTGTGTAAATCTTTGTATCATATCATCACTATTTTTACTTTTTTTTTAAGATTACTTTGCATTTAACTTCGCCATTCTATTTTCGATTTTTCAAATCCTTTAACGCTATATGCAAAGCCTTAATTTCGCAATTTCATATCTCAATGATATATTCTTTTATAATCAAACTAAAAATCATGATCTAAAAACAGGGCAATCTTCAATAACCTCTTAAACAACCACTTTAAAGGTTACTTCGTAAGAATTACTAACATTCCTTTTCCGCAGGAAATTTTAACTCCTTCGCAGGCTAGACTTGACCTACTTTGATTTCGTAATTAACAATCTTGACACATCGTCCCCCAGATTTACCTTCTCCCAACTTCTGGCTTGGATACGTGCAAATTGTATTTTTTTTTATTCCAGGGCACATCTTTTTTTTATTTTACTCTTTTTCTCGCTAAGCCCCTGACGACTCTAATTAAAACTTTGATTTCTGGTCACTGATCTTCGCCCTCTTTATCCTGCATGCGTACGTCTTAACGACTAATTACTAAAACCCATAACAATCCCCTTATCTTACTTTTCGATTGTGGTACTGTAACTTTATTAGGTCCTTAAATTTACATGTGAAACATGGCCTAGGTTTTCCGCGCCGTGCACATTAAATGGTTTGGGACTTGAGTCAAAGTGACATTGCCTCAACCAAGTAATAACTAACCCCTCAACCCTTTCTAACGCCCATCACGAAGAGATCATGATTTACCCATCCAATCATTTATATTTTTACCTATAATCATTATATGTTCTCTATTAAATATTTTATTCATATTTTTATTTTTACTTGTATGTTTAATATTAGTTGTTTATGCTTTATTATCTCTTATGGATATACAGAAATCAACCCCATGTTATATACCAACTCATTTCAATTAATTTTTAAAATTACTTCCTTAATCACAGTCTTCCTATTCCGCTCTCTTAAATCCCTCCATATGAACCCTCTCACATCCGGGGCCATCTGTGATGATTTAAGACCATGGAATTGTTGTAAATAGTCTAGATATCCACTACCACATGTTCCACCCCATGACTGTATATAACTTCTTATGTACTGCACATAGAAAACCTCAACTAACATCAATCTGTACCGCGTAAGAATCTAATAAAGCATTGCAACTGTACAGATAGAAGGAATGGAGAGAGACAGGAGAAAATTAAGGTTAAAACAAATCAGGCTTAGAGGATCGTAGAAGTCAAACCTAAGAGGTAGGCCTAGAAGAGAACATAATTATAAATAACGCCACAGTTAACCTTCTGACCCCGGACACCCTGCGAGCTAAGTTTAAACCAATATTTCCGGACAAGACAGGACGTATCTTGTGACCAGAAGTTATAAAAGTTTGAGAGACGCCCAATTTCCGGAACAAGACCGGACGTATTCTTCCGTCAAAGAGATAAGCCAGGCCCAATCAGAAGACCATACCTAAGTAGGTCAACCAATAGCCCACTACCACGTGAAAAAGTCCCACCAATTAGGAAAGAATCACCTAAATAGGTCAGCCAATTAGAAAGCAGCAAGGTCGTGGTGTTAAATCGAGGCCCTAGAATTGTCAGTCTTCGCTTGGATTCCAACGGTAACACTTGCTCTTAAGATCTCTCTCTCTCTCTCCTCATCCCATTCCTTCTTGACGTCAGACGCTTCTTAGTGGAATCTCTGTTTGTTTATTTCACCTTTGGCCCAGCTGTGTCGCCTTCCACCACGACTGCACGGTAGAGTTGACATCGAGGTTCGTCTAGCATCAGGTAACACTGGTCCCAGAGGTCCCAAGATATCACATATATATACTAGCCGAATGGCCCGGGCAACGCCCGGGTTTTACCCGACTGGACCCCGGCTTCGCCTGGGTAGTGTTCGAGCGAGGTTTTACTCATGAATGAATAGAGGCCCCAACTGTTTGTAATATAATTATTTGAATCTAACCTCATATACACTTTTACACTACCTATTTAATTTCAAATAAATTAAAATACGTTTATATTAAATAATAACATTTTTAAAAAATCGACTTTCTCGTTCACACTTTTGTATCTATTCAATTATGTATTTTTTTATGTATCTCTATAAAAAAATATCTGTATAGTTTAGATTAGAATATTTTAAGTGGCATATTTTCAAGTCGTATATTTATACACAAGTTTTATATTTATTTTACAAATATTGTATAAGATGTGATTAATAAACTTTGTAAAAAATAATCTTAATACATTTTTAATAACATGACGTTATATTATATTCTAATAGGTAAAATAGGTTAGTTTCAGACGGCTTATAAATTAGGTTAGTTTAAGGTGCGTTATAAAAAGGTTAGTTTCATTAATTAAAGTCGGTGAGATTCAGATAGGTTATATTAGGTTAGTTTAATCGCTAAATAAGGTTAGTTTTAGATAAGTTGAATTAGGTTAGTTCTAGATAATAATAAAAAAATAATGTTCGTATTTAGAAAAATTAGTTTAATATTTTATATATATTTTTTTTAATTGTTAAATCTTTTTTAAAATTATATTTTAAATTAATATATTTAAATTGGTAAAATTCAAAGTATTTCACCGAAATTGTATTTTTAACTCGTGTAAAACGCCTCGAAGGTACGGCGGTGGCAACGTACAGCGCCGCCTACCAAATATACCCTTAACTGGGAACACTCCACAAATATATATAGTAAAATATATGTAGCAAGCTATACAGCAAAAACATAAATTTTTTCAATAAATATGAAAAAGAAAAAAATATAGAATATGAGCAGCTATATAATATGAAGCAGATAAATATAAATCCTACCTATACAAATGACAGCAAAACAAAAAATTGAGCCTACCCCTAAAAAAAGCAGTTATTAAAAATGCATAGAAGCTGCTTATAATATAAATGTTAATAAGTATAAAACGATTGCATGGAACAAACATATATAGTAAAATATATGTAGCAAGCTATACAGAAAAACATAATTTTTTGCAATAAATATGAAAAAGAAAAAAATATAGAATACACTGCTCTAAATCGTAAATGATTACATGAATATATAATATAATATGAATATTCCCCTTATGAGAATAAAACAGTATACCTTATTTAAAAAAAAAGTAGTATCAATTAATTTAGAAATAATAAATAAATAATAAATAATAGAAATAATTAAATAAATATATATAATCTTACTAATTTCAAAACGATTTTAACCAGTTTTGGTACCGACGCGCTTCGCCTAGCCATTTTAATCACCAGTGTCTCGCCGCAAACATAATTCCACCTTCTTTAATTTTAAAAGATCCTGTCCGCACAAATTATTTTAGAAAAATATTATTTGAAACGGGTAAGAAACTTTTAAATGCTAGAAAATTAAGGAATATAATCTTACCTTTTGAAAAATGCAGCGTGAAACTAACAAAATAAGTTTAACCAATCAAATTCATGTATCGTCGCGACCAGTGCGGCGCCAAGCGGCAAAAGGCGGGAACTAATCCATTTCAGTTAAATAATTTAAAAAAAAAGTACATTAACCTTTGTAGTTTTTTGAATAGCCTATATGTTAAACGAAATCTTCAGCTACCTACATGCGAAATTCCATAATGATTGAGTCAGTAGATTTTGCGTGATGCGATAACAAACATCGATTTCGCATTTCATTTTTATAGATATATTATATATATATATATTTATATAGATGGAAAATTTGCCGGGAGGAAATTAATCCATGGAAGCAATGGTCGCCTCTCCCGCCAAAATAAACGTCAGAATCTGACGCCATAAATTGACCGTCGCCGCAACTAGCAGCATCGGGTCGGTGACAAAGCCGCAACATGCATTGCGTCAGATTCTGACGTCGATGGTTTTCCACTCCGAGGTTTTGCTTCCAGAGATCCAGTCTTCACAAAATTTTTAAAAATTCGCCTTAGAGAGAAGCAACTCATGGGTCCTTTACCGCTTCGAATACCTTTAAAGGTACGAAACGCTCGTAAAGCTTCAGTGGCAGATTTTGAATTGCAATAAAAAAATTTACCAAGAGTGATTTATCCTGTAGTGACGGCATTCCAGAGTAAAATAAATGATCAGAGATAGATACATATTTTTCGAATGATTTGAATAAATATAATCGATACTGAGAAAGAGTTGAATTTAAAAAATTAGAAATTTATTATCTTCGAAATTTAAATAGCTGAGAGGATTCCAGCAAACCGGATCTAAAATATCTTTTTTTTTTTGCTACATGTTTCAATTTGCATATACCTATTTTACATATCTCAGATTGTATTTAAAAATCGTCAAACAATTCTTCTACTTTTGGCGAAGTGGTGTTTTATTAATTTCTTATTTGATATTATTAAGGCTCTTTCCTGGTATTCAAAAAGGAAAAATATGTGTCGATCAGTTATATTTTTCAATTTATCAAACAATTTGGCCGCTGAATCTCTGATTCTGGTAGAGCGCTGTCTAGCGAATAAAAATGTAACTAAAATTAATTTCGATTTTTCATTATTACCATATATATTCCCATTGTATCCTGAACACAATGGTGTTTACCGTATTGCTCTAGCGCAAATATTCGCGGGGTTATCAAATTTTGAAGTTGTGCAAGACTTTTGGATCACCCTGTATATATGTTAAACATCAGAACTAAAAATGCATAGTTATGTTGCACATAACTGAGAAATCTTTCTAAAAGGCATATGAATAAATCCCTATGAATTGAGTGAATCAACAACTAATTTAGTTATTCCATAAAATATTTTAACTAGGCTATAAGAAACGTATTCTGGTATACAAGCTGACAAAATATATTACGACGTATATGTATATATATAAAAATGAACTAGCAATAGAAAAAAATATATATATTGGGTTATTAAATAAAGTTCATTCTGTTTTATTCGAAAATTTTATTTAGACAAAAACATTATTTATAACAATTAATTAATCAATTATGTAATATCTGTTATTATTTACGACCTCCTCCCAACGTCCAACTACTTTGTTGATGCCGTTTCGCCAAAAATCGCCCGGTCTGGTGTCGAAGAAGTTGTTGTGCCAGGTTTTGGGGTCCTCTTCATCATCGAAGGTAGTGCCTCTCATATGGTTTGACATGGAGCGGAAAAGGTTGGTGCAAGGTCCAGAGAGTACGGCGGGTGCTGTAGAACTTCCCATTCGAGCTCTTGAAGGGCGGCTTTGACGAATTGTGCAAAATGCGGCCTAGCGTTGTCGTGAAGGAGAATGATTTGACCTTGTCGATCGGGTATTTTCTGTTGAAAAGCCTCATTCACGCGATGCAATTGGGCAATGTAGAGGTCCTTGTTTACCGTGCTATTCCTTTCGAGCATTTCCCAGTACAGCACACCTTCGCAGTCCCAAAAAAACGCAGATCATAGCCTTTTGTGGGTGAAGATCTTGCTTTATTCTTGGCTTCGGCGTATCTCCTGGAGCCACCCACTCTTAGCTTAATATTCATGTATAGACACCATTTTTCATATACCGTAACGATTCGGTATAAAAATCGTTGTTTATGATCCCGTGTTGATTGATGGCGTGCGAGGTGTTGAGCACCGATTTGAAGGCGATTTTCTTTGTTGGTTTCATTAAGCTCGTAAGGCACCTAAGCTCCGAGGTTTTTAGAAAACCAATTGATTGAAGATGGTTGGAGATGGTCACAGCGCTACATTTCTTTTTTCGGCCAACTCACGGGTTGTAAACGACCATCTTCCTTCAACTGGGCCTTCAGATGTCCCTCATCGAATTCTGATGGTCATCCACTTCGAGGCGTGTCTTCAAGGTCTAAGTCGCCGTTTTTAACCTTTGAAAACCATTTTTGTGCTGCTCGCTCCTCTATGACACCTTTTCCATGCACGTTGCATATGTCCCGAGCTGCTTCGACTGTTTTTTGCCTCCTGGATATTCCATTTTCAAGCCTTGAAAAAGAACAAAAATTAAGTTTTTCAAAACACAAATAATACAGGTTCGTCGAGCAGAACATGTTCTATTTAAATAATATAAACACTTTACCGTATAACAACAAAAACAGTTATGAAACAAGGGGATACAAAACCCGAACGAACTTTTTTTTACAACCCAATATACCAGCAGTGAAATGTTCATTGAACTTATGACCATTTGTTGTTATTTGAAATTAGGAAATCAGGAGATGCGTCTATTACACCCAGAGAATATGTTCTTGAAACACATGACGTCCTGTAGGTTGAATTAGTGGCCAAGATATTAAGAATTATTTTGTCGTGATCCGTTACATTGCGTTAATGTTTTATTTTAATCTATAAGATATTAATAGAATTAAAATAATATGAGGTGTTAATTAGCAAGGTCAATACAAGAGCTAACTATTATATATCAGTTTGATTAGTCAAACGACCTCCAAATCTCGGCGGGCCATCTGCCATGGGCCAATAAGATTAACGATCTGATGACGACTATTGGCACTTTTTCTTATCGCACATAACCTAACTAAATCATTAATTTTACTAAATGAAATTATTACTAATTTACTAATCACTTCCCCCAAATTGGCCTCTTTTCCATTTGTTAACGTTATCTCTGCTTGAAATAGTAAATTTTTCTTTCTTGAATTCTAATTGAATTATTTTAATGTGTTTAATTAATTATATTTAATTTTAAAGCTTGTTTTTTATTAAAAATTTGCTTTATTGGCAAGTAATGGAAAATAAAACATGGTGATTAATAAAAATGAATGGCGAGAGTATGCTCGTGAGAAAATATATTTAGAACAAATTGTAAGTCTTGCCATACGTATGCATTAATCAATGGTGGACGGTAGAGATTACGACTACCTACTTTGTTAGTGTGTACCACATATATATATACTTATTAACGGCATTGCATTTAAAACGTGCCCCCTTTAAACAAATGAATTAAAAATATAACAAAATATCAGATAAATAAAAAAGCATATATTTTTATTATCTATTTAATTAAATATTTATTTTTATTTATTTCAATCTAAAGGCTATGTCTCCCTAGAGACATTTGCGCTATCATATATGTATGGCTTAACAATTGTCTATACATATGTGATGATTTAAGACCATGGAATTGCTGTAAATAGTCTAGATATCTACTACCACATGTTCCACCCCATGACTGTATATAACTTCTTATGTACTGCAAATAGAAAGCCTCAACTAACATCAATCTGTACCGCGTAAGAATCTAATAAAGTATTGCAACTGTACAGATAGAAGGAATGGAGACTAACAGGATAAAATTAAGGTTAAAACTAATCAGGCTTAGGTGAGAGTAGAAGTAAGGCCTAGCAAAGAGGCTTAAAGTCAGCACCACTATTAATAAAATTACAACCAATTTTATGATCGCGGAAATCATAAAAGTTGAGCTTAACGACCAGTATTTCCTGGGCAAGGCCGGTCATGTCTTCCGACAAAGAAATCAGCAAGGACCAATTAGAAGGTAACACCTAAGTAGGTCAGCCAATAGAAAACGGCCACGTGACACCTTTCGACCAATGGGAAAGAAGATAGGTCTTGGTGTTAAATCGAGAACCTAGAATAGGCAGTCCGCGCTTGGATCCCACCAAAGTAACACTTGCTCTAAAGATCTCTCTCTCCGCTCATCCCATTCCTTCTTGACGTCAGACGCTTCTTAGTGGAATCTCTGTTTGTTTATTTCACCTTTGGCCCAGCTGTGTCGCCTTCCACCACGACTGCACGGTAGAGTTGACATCGAGGTTCGTCTAGCATCAGGTAACACTGGTCCCAGAGGTCCCAAGATATCACACATATATATTTACAATAATTGTAGGTCGTAAAGATTAGCCGTATGTTATTAACAAGGAGAAAGAGAGAGAGACATTTTTTGACATTTGAACACTTTTATTGACATCTTGTCAATTAGGTTTTACATATTAATCAAGAAAAATGGGAATATATACAATAAATTATGAGTGAGGGAGACTCCACCATCTTGATTGAGTCCTCCTCCAGACTAAGAGGGGGTCTTCTTGCACCCCCCGTAACTCCAGGGTCAGGAAGTGCCTATATATACGCTTTTGCAGACGCGAGGATGGCCAGGGCGTCGTCCTCCAGGCCATGCCCGAAGATCCAGGGCTGCTGGAAGATGGTGAAGGCCTCTATGATGACTGGCCTGATCCGCCTACAGGACCAGTAGCGGTGGGCCAGTGACAGGTCTCCGGACCCACAGACGATGCAGGACTCCCGGGCTGAGGCCGGATGTGCTGGATGGGGAAGGGCGTGCAGGGCCAGCCGCACTGCAACGTCAGCATTGTGCCCCGAGAAGGCACATCGCCGGAGAGAAGACTAACTGATGGAGATGGGGATGCTGACGTGGGGGAGCCACAGTCCCAGCAGCTGGGTGATGGGTAGAGCAGCCAGGCGTGGGCGCTCTAACATGCGGCGGGCGATGCGGGTAGTCAGTCGCTGGAAGGGCGTAGCCGTTCCGCGAAGCACGATAGCCTCGCCGATACCGTTGACCCGGTAGGAACCGCGGAAGTTTTCTTCCAGGAGTCGACTGGTGTACCTCGACAGAGAAGCTTTGTCCGCGAGGACGTGAGGTCTCCTACCCGCGCTCCCACCCACTGTGAGGCGGCGAGGAGATCGGGGGAACGGAGAAACCTGCAGCCTCCGATGATGTTGAGGCCTAAAAGCTGATTCGGCTGCAGGACCCTGTGGTTCAGAGCCAGGATCTCCGAGGCGGCCTCCCAGACTCCGAGCAGCCGTCGACGTTGAGCTGGTAGCCAGGTCCCGGGTGAAAGAGGAGTCAGCCAGGCACCACTTTCGGAGAGCCAAGAGTAGGCGCTTAGGCCTCCGCGCAATGCAGACTTCACCCCCTTGATGCACGCCAATCGCATCTGCGTGCCGAGGTCAAGAAGGTAAAAGCCACCCAGGGAGACAGGTCTAGATAGGAGGCCAGCCGGCAACCAAGCGGTGCGTTCGGAACCCCAGACAAACCGCACCAGACGGGCCTGCAGCTTGGATATGGAGGAGTCGGCTGGAATATATTCATGGAGGTGGTGCATGAAGGTGGAGAACATCAAGCAGTTGGTGGCTCTGGCCCGACCGACGAGGGAGAGTCCGCGGGTAAAGGGAGCCCATCTTCGGATGGCCGCGTCCACTATATCCAGGAGATGTCCTTCCTGCATGGCGGCTGACGCTATGGGTCGGATATCACAGCCCAGTATCCTCAAACTGGTGTCAGTCCAGGAAATATTTAGGGGAGAGTCGACGCGGGCAGGCCAGGCGCCGCACCAGAGGCCCACGCTCTTCCGAAATTCACCCGGATCCCGGAGGCACGCTAGAAGCCCTGGAAGATGGAGGCCACCTCACCAAAGTGTTCCTCCTGGCGGACCATCAGCACGATGTCGTCGGCGTAGGCGATGACGTTGCCCTCGCCAAGGGCACTCTGGAGGCGACGCAGGAGCGGAGTGGTAGCGAAGCGGAACAGCGCGGCGCTTACGGCGCAGCCCTGTCTCACGCCGTTTAGAAGTGGGAAGGGGCAGTGTGGTGCTATCCAACCCGGACGGCCGCGTTTGCCCCGGCGTAAAGGAGCTAGATCCACCTGATGAAGGCTAGCGGCAGGCCCAAGGAAACCAGGAGCGACATCAGGAATTCTCTGTCCAGGGAGTCAAAGGCGGACTCCAGGTCCACAGACACGACCGCCAGCGGCAACCTCTCCGCAGTTGCTATCTCTACCTCGTCCGTGATCCGAGCGATGTTCCAGGAAGGAGACCTCCCCGGGATAGCGTAGGTCTGACAGTAAATCGCCAGCGTAGGGAGGTGGGGCCTGAGACGCCGTAGAAGGATGGCAGCGATGACCCTGTAGTCTGTAGAGGGCAGGGTGATGGGGCGGAAGCCAGTTAGACCAGGACCACAGCGGGCCTTGGGGACCAAGCAAATGGAGCCGCGGCGTGTAGATGATGTCAGGGCGCCGCACACCAAGGAAGCTCTGAATAACCTCCACAGAAGAGAGCCGAGAAGAAATCTTCATAGGCAGAGAGAATTTCGCAGGGCAAGCTGTCCCATTCCGGGGCTTTTCCAGTGGGAAGCGTGCGGATGGCTGCAGCGATTTCCTCCCTGGAGATGTCTGACCGATGTAGAGGATCGTCTTCTTCGAGGATGATGGGGATGGTGGTTCCTGCGATGAAGTTGTCTACCTCGGCAGGGTCGGCTGTGTCTTGAGCGAAGCGGTGCCTGAAGAAGGAAAGCGCCCTAGAGCGTAGCTCGTGGTCGCCCATAATCTCGCCCTCTTCATTCCTAACGATGGTTGCTACACGTCGGCGAAAGCGGAGCGCACGTCCGAGGTAAGGCAGCGATGGATAGTCGGCCTCCGTCGACGAGGCCTCGAGCCTGGCCCTGATGTAACGGCTGACTCGGGTAACGTAGCCGTCCTCCGCCTCATAGCGAGTTGTGTGGAGTAACATTATTTCTCTCAAGATTTCGGCCTTTATGCGGTTCCATCCCAACCAGAGCTCTCCGTCATCGACGTCCTCGATGCAAGATGACAGATGTTCAATGAGAGCCGCTGACCTCGGCACAACAGCCACACTGGGTGATCCCGCAGCAGGGGGAGATCCTAGCTGGAGGGGCACGGCAGGGTGGTCAGAGAGATTGTAGAATCGGGTGCTGTAGCTCTTTGCCCTCTCCACTAGCGCGGCAGGGAGGAGTATTCTATCAAGCCGGCTGCTGTGGATACGACCCTCGAAGTCGGCCACTCTTGTGGGTAGGTGGGCCAAGTTGAAGAAGGTGGCGGCATCTTCCAGCGCGGCTTGCTCCAGCAGATTGGAGAGGGCTTTGACAGAGGACGAATCTGTTGCTCCGGCAGGACCCCCGTCGATGTTGAGGTCGCCCACGACCCTGGCATTGTCCCGGACTGCTGTTTCTGATATGATTCCCACTTGCTCGAGCCTCTCGTGAGGAGCGTGAGATAGGTGACAGTTGATGATGGCCATCTTCTGGCCGTGGACATTGAGGTGAACTAGGTCGATACATCCAGGCCACATGACGCGATGTCGGAATAGGGCGACGCCCGGCACAAAGAGGCAGGCGAGGCCGGAGCCCTTGGAGGCAGCAGGCAGGGCGACGATGGCGCTGGAGCCTAAGCAAAGATCTTGGGCGTAGTCCAAGGACTCTTTGTTCGTTTCCTGGATGAAGGCGATGTCCACATGGTGTTGGGCCAGAAAATGGTAGAGCTCTAAGCTTCAATCACGAGCGGCGAGCCCTCGCTCGTTGAGTGTCATGACGCGGAGGTTCATTGTGGGCTCCCAGTCTGTCTTCTAACGTCGGAGAGACGCTTGTAGAGGGCGCGTTAGATCCAGGAATCCGCAACACCAGGTTCCTGGCCAGCTTGTTGACCGCAGTCTTTTGGGTGTCTGACATGGAGGGGAGGAGGTTCTTGAGTCCAGGGACGGATTGGAGGGCCTCGATGACTGGCTCCCTTTCGAGCCCCAGCTTCTCTATCTCTGCGAAGATAGACCCCGACACCTGCTTGAGGAGT
Source organism: Cordylochernes scorpioides (assembly GCA_030710605.1). Classification (NCBI taxonomy): domain Eukaryota; kingdom Metazoa; phylum Arthropoda; class Arachnida; order Pseudoscorpiones; family Chernetidae; genus Cordylochernes; species Cordylochernes scorpioides. Next base: position 38,476,153 of record CP092883.1, read on the forward strand.
TCCTTCATCTCAATTTTTGTCTTGTTGGACTTTCCAAGGTGTATGAGATTGATGGAATCCCTCTGATTCTGCAGCGGATCTTGAGACTGGTCAGGGCTGCTTCGTAGGGGGAGGAAAAGCTGGGTAAACAGGGAAAGGGTCTTCTGCATTCTCGGGCGATGTTGCCGGAATGGGAGCAGCAGGTTGATCCGCGGTGGGTGTAGTGGGCGCAAGGACGGGCTTGACTGCGCCGGTGTTCGAGGGCGCCTGCTCAGACGCATCTGTAGGCCTTTTGGGAGTCAGGGGGCAGTTGGCCCTACGATGCCCCTGCCTCTGGCACCTCGAGCACTTGACTCCGTACACCAGGAAGGCCTTAAGAATCTCGCCTTTGTGGTTGATGTTGAGGCGCGTTGGAAGTATTCCAGCTTCACGCCCTGATTCAGAAGTATGAACAATTCCCGTCGTCCATCCTTCATTGTGAAGCCCGCAACGTTGACGAGCAGCGGGGCGATCGATTTGACTTGCCCGTATGGCTTCAGGGCGGCGATGATCTCTGCATCCTCTACGAAGAAGGGCAGGTTGGTGACGACGAGTCTCTCCGCTCGTTTGCGGAAGGGGTAGGTCAGCAGATAGCAAGGTTTCCTCGATTTCGTGGCCTTCCGCGTGGCCGCACGGCCGAGAGAGAAAACGAGAACAGAGAACTTGGTACAAAATGAATGTCTGGCAATATGTCTACAATTAACATAAAAAAATCAGCAGTTTCTTTAATATGTTTGTTGCTATCACATATAATAAAGCGTTTGTTCGTTGAAGCCGAATAGGATTGGTCCATTCTGTGTCACGTGTTCAAGTTAAGTAGTCTGGATGTTTGTTTGTTCCCTAACTCCTCTCTTAATATTTTTATTTTATACGACAATATTCCGTATACATATTACATTTAGTCCCGGAATTATTCAGGTAACTTCAAAATTATATTTAAACTTTTAAAAATAACGCAGTTAGCAAAAATACGCATTTAGCTCGACGTTAAGCTCGACGTTAGCGACACGCTCGGCCATTGATTGAAATAAAACGAAATAATTTGATATATAAATATTCGTAATTTACACTAGCCACATCAGCCACATATTTGATAATATTCATAATTTACATTTTAAATACTTTTCATACTTGCCTTCTCTTTTCTAATTTTTATAGTCTAAATATTTAAATGCGTACTTTTAATTTGCGTACTTTTTCATTTTAGTAAATCTTGGTAATCTTTAGTAAATTTTACACTTTAATAACATTTTTCATTTTTAATTTTCATTTTTCATTTTAGCACCGTTTTTATTTTGTTAAGGTCATTTTTCATAAAATGTCTGTTTGTCTGTATGTATGTTTGTTCCCTAACTACTCTCTTAATATTCTATTTTATACGCCAATATTTAATTACGCCAGAAATTGGCTATTTTAATATTGCTTATATTAAATATGCCTATGCGTATTTTTTATTTTATTAAATATTTATATTCTTTATTCGATATTTAGTTAATATTCATTTCGATATTTAGTGAATATTCAAAATAGACGCTCAAAATAAAATAGAATAAAATTTCAATATATATCGAAAATTGATCTATGTCACATTTTTATATTATATAGTGTTATATTATAGTGTAACGTTTTTTTTTTTTGCATTTTTACACTATACATTTTTACACTATACTATAAAATGTTGATATTATGCCGTGAGAGTACAACTGAGAGTACACACTAAATAAAATAGTAAGAATAATGTTATTTCCAATTAAGGTTTTTCAATAACGAAAACATATTGATGTTAGAGTTTCAAAGAAAATCTAAAAATGAAAATGTTCTTAAAGTAAAAAATTAAATTGTGCTGTCTTATATTATTGTTTTTTATTGTGGTCTCTTATAAATGTCTTAAAGTTGCAAAACATATAAATAAAGAAAAAAAGAATGACCGTTTCTCTTTATTATATTAATTAATATAGCTCAATTGTTTTTGACTTATAACTTTATATTCGATATTTATCATCATATTTGTTTTGTTTGGTAACAGAAAAACTGCGAATATATATATTTTTTTATCTCTGGCTCACTGTTCTTTTTAAATTATAATAACAATTTTGATGTCGATTTGAAAAATTATAAAATATATAAAATATCATTTTAACTAATAGAAAAGTTAACATATTTACCTTTTACCTCGAACGTTTCCGATTACATATTATTAAGTTAAAATTTTACACAAATAAATTTACTGGCAATGCGTTTCTTTTTAAATCTCTACAGACCTTACTGCAATGATATGATTTAATGAATGAGAGGGCTTGGCTCATCAGTAGGTTCACTACTGATGAGCCAAGCCCTCTCATTCATTAAATCATATCATTGCAGTAAGGTCTGTAGAGATTTAAAAAAGAAACGCATTGCCAGTAAATTTATTTGTGTAAAATTTTAACGATAGAGGGCAATAAAATTTAATTTACTAATATTATTAAGTATCAAAAAGGAATGTGAGAAATAGAATTAGGAATCCACCTGCTCTAGCCGTCCTTGGACGGGCTTTTCTACTAGTTTAAATATAAATATGGATTGGTCTTTTTTAAAAATAACTAAACATTTTTTTCAAAAAACAAGCTCAAGTATTTAATTAGAGAAAAAAGATTCATCAACATTAAAAATTTGAAGTTTTCTCAATCTCTACATCTAATTAAACATAAGCCAACCCCTACAATATTTTCTTTCTCTTTAGGTATTTAGTTTTTATTGTCCTCATACAAAGTTCATTCAATCAATAGTGAACAATTTTAAATAACTTCTTGTTGACAAGCTAGAAACTGACACTCTGTATATAGTAATTTCTAAAAGTCATCTATATATTAGAATGATTCAATACGTTTATCCACCTTCCTTCAGTACACATTTGATCCAGCATTGTTGCCAACTTACGTAAGTTCTTTGGTAAAACGCTTTATCCAACTTTCTGAACTAGACTTTAACAGCTTGATTTTATATTTCATTACTTTATAATTTTTATCACGTAGAAACTCTTTTATCAATCAAACAAGTAGAAGTCTGGGATGCCAGGTCAGGGCTATACGCTTGGTGAGGCATCACAGTCCACCCATTTCCTGCCATCTTCGCAAAAACAGGTGCATCGTGGGAGTTCTCGCATTATTTTGATGAAATTTTATTTGGGTAATTTTTAAGTTGGGTTTTATGTTTCGATTGAATTTTATTTTAGTTTTTATGATGATACACACACATACAGCTTTATTAAGACCACCGGTCTTATACAGATTCACAACTGGAAGAAAGCATAGTTGAAGCCCTACACTCCAGGTAGCGCAGAGCCCAACAGTCTCCAGGTCCGACGCATGTCCAGTGGCCACAGAATCCACCGTGCATAGGTCAGCGTATCACTGAAAAGGCGAGTGTGGAATCATCCGCGTTTTAGTCTTCGCTTTCCTTATCCAAAAGGACCACGGCATTCGGCGATTCTATTAATTTCTTCCGAACGGTGACTGCGGTCTTGTAGAATTTATATAAACCAAAGAGAAAACCTTGATCAAAAATAGTTGTATTCAACCATTATAATGATATGCAATAATTTTCCTTGTTGATAGAAACATTTCTTTCAAGGGTGTTTATAAATATTAATCCTTTTTGGTCCTAAGAGACAGTTTCTGTCCTTGAAAAGGGTAAGTCTTGTTTTTTTTTACTGGCGATGTTTTAGGTGTACATTACATCAATTAACGCTTTGAGGAAGGATCATAATGATATTTAAAAGTCTCATTACGCTATCACACATTTCCAAACACTTGAGTAGATCATCCCGAAAAAGTCTCTATGAGGTCTAGACTAATCTCTTTCCAAATTTACATAATATTTCGTGTTAGAAGTTTTGGTACCCATTTTAAGAGTAATTTTCGACATATCAAAGATTTAAAAACACTTTCTTCAGACAGGGAAAGTTTTTCCATTAGAGCCAAATTTTGGTCGGTCACTACAGAGGTTGGTCTACCTGACCTTTATTTATTTTTTATATAAAAAATTACAATCTGGAAGCGCTAATTCCAACTTTGTATTGTGCTTCTATTCATGGCTTCGTTTCCATACACATACTTCAGCTTCGAATGAATTACAGTGGCTGAAATGTCTCCGGACTTAAACAGGAACTCCATCACCGACTGTTGTCGGATTCTTTTGTTTACTAAGGCTGCTCATCTGAAAATATATCTTAAATATGTGTTTGCAGTTATGAAAATAGGAATGTTTAATATATCAGAATACATTTGACAGGTCCTTGACAGGTCCTTATTGACAGGTCCTTGTAAATATTGAATATGATTCTTATAAATAGTAATTAATATAAATATAAATTAAAAATGCATTGATTAAAATGTTTATATGTTTAATGTTCAATTATAAAATTTGTAATAACGCGGTTCATAATTTTTGATCCACAATGAATATTCGATTCAACCATAAATGATTATCAAGTTATCAAAATAAAGAGATTTCCATACACAGGTAAATTCCTATTTTATCTATTTTTATGACAGATCTTTATATGTCCAGTTTATAGAAAACTTAATTCATTCCATTTTTTAAAAGTTGAGATAGAAAGACTATTTGAATATAAAAATATAGAATCTTTGTGTGTTTGTGTGACTTTCTAACCGATATTGACGTTTGAGAAAATTCACTCGATATGTTTTTGAAACACCTCTATCTAATATTGAAACTAAGATTTATCTTATAAAGCGACAATGAATAATCAGGAATAAAATCAAAATCCGACAATACAGAAGCATCTACCATGATTAGCCGTCCAAAATGCAAAGTTATTTCGTGTATTTCATGAGAAAGATGTCGGGGTTTATTAAACTTTGTAGTCAAATTTTATTCTTACAAAGCGGCAGCTCATAGAATCTTAAGAAAAAAAAGCACCTCCAGATTTTGCAATTGAGCGTACAGTTTTAGGACTATTGGCCTTTGCCAGCGTATATCATTGACCAAAGTTTTGGTCCATAGAGGATTTCTGATGAAACAAGCAACGAGCTTTGAAGGCCAAAAATGCGTGGAAACACTCAAGCTATACGAAAAAAGAACAAAGGGAAAATGTACAAATTCAGGTAGACAAAATATTGATTATTTAGATAGGTATCGCACAAGTGATATATTTTTACCTCCTTTTAAATTTCTTGTGGATATTCGAAAAATAATTACAGAAGAGGACACATAAACAAATTTAACACATGTATTTATAATACACCCAAAAATAGACATAGAAGATATGATTTTTATATATATGAAAAATATACTTTATTTATTTTGATCTTACCTGTTGAGATGTTTAGGTATCGAAATTAACACACTGAATACCAACTTCAATTTTTAATTAGCAACGAGAAGATCACTAAGATAGAATTAAATAAGGCTCCGAAATAAAAGGAAAGAAGCTGGGAAATTTAGGAAAAAGAAATATTTCGGAGGAATTATGGAGAGAGGAATAGTAGAGACTTCCTATAAATATTCCTGAATTAGAGGCGCAGGTCATCTGGCCGTCTTCTTCCCTGGAGACCGCAGAGTAATCTGGAAATGCACCGACTTTCCTCTCCACTGCCCCATACCCTGGCTACAATGGCGGCCATATTCAACAACATATAGCGCTTCTATGAACAAAGTGACGCAAAATACATGAAGTATTTTGAAGCCATTTCTACAATTACATGATTCTAAGGCAATAAATAATCAACCGCATCGTATTTAACAAATAATGAAAGTGAGTGTCAAATATTAAGTCTAGTCGTAACCATTTTATAAAATATTTATCAAATCCTTTAAAGAGATAATTTCACTTTTATTGAGGCGTGTGCAATAGCGGTCATTGGAGTTATGGACGTAGCATTTACGTCTGTATTCATTTAAAGGAGAAGGCGGGTCATGATAGTAAGTTTCCAATCTTGACAAAACACGATTTCTTTTTACTTATTTCAAATACACGTGGTACAGGCCATGATAATAATGATTAATACTAAGCTATTGGTTTTACTCAAAATACAGCACATATCTATACCTGCAAAATATCAATTTGAATTTGCTATTACGTGTGTCCGAACTATCGCTTTGTTGCTTGCACCCATCTAACTGGTCCAGAAATACACTAAAATCGTGAGCAAATCAAGAAACAATTTTCTATTTTTTATTTAAAACCTGCAGAATAAGATAGGATTTTTAGCTTGGTGATTTCAGGGTTGGAAAACACTAGGCATACATTTGTAACACTTTAGGCTAAATTCACATTAGCTAATAAAAATATATTTAACAAATACTCAAGAAATAAAATATCTTAAGAAGTTGTGAATAATAAATTGCCCATGTCTGATTAGAGCCTTATCCTGAATTCATGGCGTCCCGGATTTATACATAGGTTTGTAAGCTATATACAATTTTAATTATTCAATCCCCTTACTAAACCGCTGTGAATATCAAAGAAGCAAATATAAGCCATTATCAATAAAGCGTGTAGTCTTGGTTTAATCATCTTAGTTTTATCATTTTTTCTTATGTCATCGTTAGAGGCGATTCTGTGATAAAAATAAAGTCTTTACTAGAGGAATGAAACACACAAAATAAAACTCCAACAACGTTGTGAGCAGACGCAACCATCGATAAGTGATATGGTATGGCTTGAAAGAGAACGCGTCCCTCGAGCCTGACCATTCCTCTGAGATCTACCCGACTATTACTTTAAGTAAAATCTAACGCAGTGTGCGGCTCTCAAGGGGTTACTTGGACTACAGAAAAGAGCTACAAAAACCACATTTCTTCAATAAATCCAATCGTTTTGAATAATAAAATATGATTTCATGATCATCTGTTTACTTTCAAAATTTTATCATGTGTGTTATTGCTTGTCTCAAACTCATACTATATACATTAAATGTTCACATTGTGTATAAGAATATCTTTTGATGAAAAATAAGTGAAAAGAATATCTCTCTGAGAAATAAGAGGCATTCAGAAATATCTAAAATAGGAAAAAATCCGTGGAACTGTAAAAACATATGCCTATTTTATTTCGAGGGATTTTCTTCTTCGGTTTATTCAGTTCTTAAAATGCCGACAAATTCTGCGCGTGTGCCACGTGGATATTTTCTAAACCTTTAAACCAACAAACTAAGTGCTACCCTATTTATGAATATTTTCAATTTTGAGGTAATAGAGCAGTTTAATTACCAATTCCAAGTGGAAATATTCTATTGAAACTTCAAGCTTTCATCATTGATAAATATTTTAGAGCATTTAAAGTTGAAATTATTTTTTAAGAATATCCTTTTTAACAACCTAATTTTTTTTTATTTTTATAGGTGCTACTCTAGAGGATATTTGAGATTTTGGAAAAAAGCAATAATAATTTATTCCATATTATTCGGATAGATATATAGCATAAAATAGAGTTATTGAGTAAAATATATCAGGCCACAGGCAAAAGTATCTTCTCAAAGCACTTTTATTCTCAGCTTTCGGGCACGAAAGTCCTTCTACAGGAGAAAATATGGAATAATAATTTTCTCCTGTAGAAGGGCGTTCGTGCCCGAAAGTTGGAGAATTAAAGTATTTTGAGAAGATAGTTTTCTCTGGAGGGGCCCAATATATTTTACTTACTATTGATACTAATATTGATATTAATATTGATAGGGATTGAAATTTGCTATTGAAAATATAGTTATATATTGATAACTGCATTTATGCTAGTTTCAGCGGAACAGAAACTTTCTGGTACCATAGTGTAGTGTTCCTGGAGTTCGAAGACGCAGACCAATAGGATCAAAACGAGTCTGAGGCCCAACAGGTGTAAGACGGTAATAGCTGGTCCAGCAAATTTGACCCAGGGCTCAACCCAACGATATCTCGTATGGACCCATTGATCATGTCCTAACAACTTACGGATCAGTTGTTTCCCAAGAACGCATATTTATATTGTGAGGTGGGAGATAAAAGAAAACAAGATAAAATAGACAGAGGAGATCTAATTCCGCAACCTAATATCTGAATGTCAATCTGCCATGTTCTGATTTGTTTCTTGAACGAGAAATTGCTATCCTATCTGAAGGCTACAGTCTCATTCTTCTTTCAAGTTATCAAGGCTCCAAAGTAAGAGACATTGTTATTTAGTTTGGTGGTGAAATATACGAATATCTAAATAATATTTTAAACAATAAATGTTAGAATCACATATTCGTATATTATAGGCAATAAATATATTATAAAACACTTAAAGTTGCACCGCATAAGTTTCTTTTCTGTGAAAAATCAATATTTATTACAAAGAGAAATATTTCTCTTTGAAATAAATATTGATTTTTCACAGAAAAGAAACTTATGCGGTGCAACTTTAAGTGTTTTATAATCATACGCCGCAGTCCTTTATAATAAATACAGGGTGCTTCAAAAAAATGTATACACACTTTGAACTTCCATAGAAAATTTATTTACCGTTCTACAAAGTTAAATTTCAGGAAAATAGAAAACTGAAAGTCCGATATAAATGAAACATAAATAACAAATGTTAATACTCTTTAAATTGGTGACCTGCAGCATCAATACAATTCTGAGTACGAGTCACCACAGATTCTGTACATCGTATCAAAACGTCCAATGAGATTTCTCTACACACTGCTTGAATCTCATTCCAAAGAATGTCTAGGTTACGTGGTTTACGTTTGTACACCCCATCTTTTACTGTGCCCCACAAGAAGAAATCCAGTGGTGTAAGGTCTGGAGAGCGTGCTGGAATCTCGATTGGCCCCCTGCGTCCTATCCACTGGCCCGACAAATTTTGATCCAGCACGCTCTCCAGACCTTACACCACTGGATTTCTTCTTGTGGGGCACAGTAAAAGATGGGGTGTACAAACGTAAACCACGTAACCTAGACATTCTTTGGAATGAGATTCAAGCAGTGTGTAGAGAAATCTCATTGGACGTTTTGATACGATGTACAGAATCTGTGGTGACTCGTACTCAGAATTGTATTGATGCTGCAGGTCACCAATTTGAACAGTATTAACATTTGTTATTTATGTTTCATTTATATTGGACTTTCAGTTTTCTATTTTCCTGAAATTTAACTTTGTAGAACGGTAAATAAATTTTCTATGGAAGTTCAAAGTGTGTATACATTTTTTTGAAGCACCCTGTATATTAGTATGTACGTATTTACCAATAGCATTTCCATGTGACACATGCGCAAAGGTATAAACAATTCAATCAACATTAACAGAGAATTAACGACAACAATTTCAAGAATCAGAACAGAACATTTTAAAGGAATGAAGATAAACCCAGACATAACTAGATCCTACAGAACCTGCAATAAGTGTTACTACACCCAACTAACTCCGGACCACATATACAGTTGCCCGGTCATCTTTGCAACCCTCTAGCGGCAGACATCAATCCAGAGGAGGACATCCATATGGACAAGGCACCTCGGTTGGCCGGTGTTGTGATCAGGGTGCACGGACCGATCTGATCTGCTTCGTGGCCAAGACACCAACACCAGAAACAATTTAAATCTAAATAAAATTGACAAAGAGAGTAATATTTTAAAAAATGTTTCGATAATTTTCCACGGATTAATGTGTTTTTTATTACTTTTAAACTTAACGAATCACCGAATAAATCAATCCTTAATAAATATTTAACATGCATGTATATTTAATTATCTAAATCTATATTTAACTGAATTTTATTATGCAACTTATGCTTCAACTCTATCAGCGTCTTAACAATATAATTAAAATTTTAAGCCGTATATATGTATGAGGAGATTTTCAAAGTGCACAGGGGACGCTGTATACGAGTATAGCAAACATTAACCAAAATGAGATCATTACGAGATTTCAAAATTTAGGCTTGCTTGAGGAAAATATAGAGGGCAACTGCTGTTTTGAATATTTAATGAGATATTAAGTCTGTGTGACGACGGAATATGATGGCCGTTAAGTATATACCTAATATATTGTATAATTGTCTACATTTTTTTCAAGTTGCTTGCGTACTTTTTCTGAAATATCTTTTTATACGAGTGTTACATTCTTTTTACAAAAATATTGAGTTCTGAGAGAGCAATTTATATTACCAAGTTACGGTAAGTGCACAGAATGCAATAAAAAAAAACACTTAACAAAATTAGCGTTACTGTATGTAAATAATGACTTTCCTAATATTAATTTTTGTTCTGGCCTTTGTTTTTTTTATCTTTTTAAAAAATCATTTAATATGCAGTCGCAGTCATTAGCAAACACATGTTTGCCTAATATCCACGTGTTCTTTTATTTTTTACAGAAAAATATTTACATGCCAGTATTTTGGATTAATATTTTATAAACCATTTTTTAAAATTATTATTACTGAGAAGAGGGGCATCGCAGTCAACATCCATCGCAGTCACTCACTCAACTCAGGCAATTTCAAGGGTTAATGCGCTGGGGAGGGTACTTCGAGGATTGGGTGGAAAAGCTGCCATATATTTATACTATATTGATTTGAAAACAACTAAATGGATTGCAAAAAATAATTAAATCAAATACCCAAATACTAATATAATACAAATTTTGCAATCTCACACACACTTTTTGCCTGTGGTTTATGTGTTACTTCTGTATTGCTATTATATGGCACTTCTACTATTTATTATTGATGCACTTTCAGTATGAAGGACACTTCGAGGGAATTCTCGGGCGAAGCCGGGTCATTCGTCTAGTATATATATATGGTAATTTAAACCAACAACCTCATATTGTATATAATATAACAAGATTGTCGTGTTGTATAATAAACACTTCTTCAAATAATTATACGCATGATTGACATGTGTCATTAAATCATCAAATGTAATGTACTTTGTACAAACTGAAGATAAATAAATAAAACTCTGTAATAGATTAAGAGTTGAGCTATAGCAAAAATCAAGATGTAAAAGTCTGAAGGAAGCCTAGAAGATGACAGGGAGTTGCCAGAGTACAATGACATCTTCCGAACCACGCCCTCATAGCATCCTCTGAAACCCAATACTTCATTTCAGCAAAGATATATAATCCTCCAACAGGGCCAGAAATAAATAGTCACTTACCATCAACGGGAGCCCTCGTCGGTTGTGTCCAAGGTCCACCTCATCGACCATGTAGAACAGTAAAACTCTTCTATCTTCATCTTTCGCTGTTTAGCTCGACTCCTATCTGTTCACGGAACTTTCTTAGTACAACTGTGTCTCTTCGAATTTTGTGTGGACATTCCCAAGATTTACACTTTACCTCGACCACGACTGCCTGTACTCTGTGAGAACTGTTAAAGGTCTTCCAAGGTGCAGAGAGGTACTGCAAACTCTCCACATCCTGACTGTTCCTCTCGGTCAACACAGTATAGCAAGAGTCGACAGGATTACACACCATAGGTTAAGTCGACAGAATTCCACAACGACAGGATTCGACATATACTCGTATATATATATTTGTATATAGAAAAACACACATTTAAACGATTTTTCAGATAATATAATAATTATATAAAACTTCAATTGCTTCAAACTCTATATTTCTTTACCACAATAAAAGATGAACTTTCATAAAATCTAAGAAAATATTATAATTATGTTTTATATATTGTAATGATGTGTAGATTCAAAATAATCTTCTAAATTTCACCTTTTTTATATTGTTTTATTATTTTATTAACAGAGTATCAATTTTATGTTTATATTTTGTTACTCTGTAAACTTCCCTCATTGCTTATCTTTTGTTTATCATTCATAGTCTGTTATGGCTTTAAATAAATTGCTGTGTCATCCTGAAGTTTGTCTTTTCTAAATTTCCACATGGAAATATTAATTAATTAAATAATTATGACACACATACACACAATCGAAGCATTTGTCTTTCAAAATACATTGTCATTCGATAACCATTTGCATATCCATTAATTGTAAATAATACTTTCTTAGTGTGTTTTTGTGTGTATGTGCATGTGTGTGTTCGACAAGTTTTAAATACATAAGACCTAAGAGAGGTGACGCGAAATATTGACAAGGGGAGGTGTAAACTTTAGCCGCCATCTTGTCCGAGTTGAACGCTAGCTATTTTGATTTTTAGAATCACATTTCACTGATAACTGTTTAATTATATATATGCTTAACCTATATTTATTCTTAATGAATATGAACTATTTGACTATCATCATTTATATCCAACAATTAAATATTTACGATTATCTAATAAATTATTATTTTTTCTAACCCAAACGAATTGTAACATTCATTACCGCGATATTCTAGTAGAAATGCTGAATACTATCATTCGATTTTTACTGATATGAAATATATAGGTCAATGCAAAAGCGAATACGACTTGAAAATAATCAGAATAAATTGCTGTATATAAATTTTTACATGAAGTAAAAAAACCATAAACCCAGACATTATTAGATCCTACAGGAACACACACACACACACACACACACACACACACACACACACACACACACACACTGCAATAACTGTCACAACACCCAACTCACACCGGACCATATATACAGTTGCCCGGCCATCCTTGCAGTCCTCTATAGTCCGGAAAAGGAAATCTATACGGACAAGGCACCTCAGTTGGCCGGTATTGTGATCAGGGTGCATAAACCTATCTGATCTGCTCCATGGGCAAGACACCACCACCAGATGAAGTAAAAATTAATGCTTTGCACAGTAGGTAAAACAAAGCTTTAATCTTCCTGGAGGACTAAACCCTAGCCACAGTTACAACCATCATTTACGTATTGAAGTATTCTGCACACCTTAGATGGAAAGGTCAAGAATCTCTAACGGCAAGAATAACTCAGGGGAAACTGGCTAGCAATAATAAAATATTTTCATAATATTAAAATCATTTAGCCTTAAAATGGAAAAAATCACTTCGAAATCACTTTAAATATCAAAGAACCTTTTTGAAGTGTGTTTATATATGTCTACAAGATATGGATACCTAGAATAGCAAGAATGGTAGAGCTTATAAGTTTTAGTACTGGCAATGAATGATGAAAATATCATATACTGACTACCTAAATAACGATGTCCTTCATATGATAGAGAAGGGATAAACCATACTAAAAACCATTGAGAGGAGGTGCACAGGAATACCTTATCTGGTACTTGGAATTGTTACCGGAATTATTGAGCAGAAATACGGAACAAAAGGAAGCCTGAGAATGGAATTATGTACAATATCTGGAGAAGACCCTATAATGTCTTCAAAAGATTGGACATATAAAGGAAGCTTTGATAATACAAGTATACCTCACATCAATCTATTGGTTGAAGAGAAGAGCGGATGAAAAGCAACTATATTCCTAATGCTATTAATATAATTTCTGTTATAGAGTTCTCGAAGTAATTCTCGTCTTATAAGTATTTGAATATATTGATTTATAAATTCAATTGAAATCAATATATAGATATAGTCGTCTCTGTTGAAGCTTGTCTCTTATTAGAGATTAGTTTAATGTTTCGGAAAATTATTCTTGATTTAAAAAATAGGTCCACTCATTCATTTGAGAAATACTATTATTATACCCATTCATTTATAAAATCGGCGAAGAGACCATATGGTCAATTGTTGACCTCGTTTGACCTCAATTAACCCACGACATAATGGTTGTGGTGCATAGTTTGCGATCTGTCATTTGTCTTCTTTTCTCGTCGTTAATCTCTCGTAAAGTGACTATCCTATGGGTCTCTCTATAGAACATCATCATCATTAAGTGAAATTTTCCATTCGAAGGTGCCAATTTTCACTTTCTTCTGCCATTTCGAGCCGGACAGCTTTTTCTGATTTAAAAATAAAATTCTCCAAAAGCCTCCGATTCTTGCAAAAGTCCAACCCCATCTGCGAGGGTATGTAACCAAACGGGTCTCTGGCACATTTGTAATTGAAAAGTCGAACTGCTTTTCACATGTGTAGACATGTAAAGCACTTACAGTAAAAGCAGTCGCCTACCTCTACACACCATGATTATCATAGTCTCTACTACGTGTACTAGGAATAAACAAAATAAACTTTTTTCTGCCATTCTTTTGAGATGATCTCCAATTGCTTCCTAGTGCAAATATTCAATCTAGGCTTTAAATAAATGCCCAGCCTCTTTGTTAACGGACTGAGCTAATGAATACTTATTGTCCAGGTCTATTATTTTTGGAAGGTCCATGTATACATGGTGGACAAGCTTAAACACAGCACAAAGGCCTCCTTTATAAACAATATTATAAAAATATTTAAATATACTAAGGCAAAAATAGATTTATTTCTTCGTTTACTTAGTTTGTAAAAGCTGTTTTACTTCATGCATATTCTAATTAGATAGAATCGTTTGCATGCGATACGTTTAGACATATTTTCTAAATCGTAATATTAAATGAAAATAACACTCTATGAAATATAGAAAAAAACATGTTTTCATGTTGAATATATCTTCTTCTTTCTTATCTCCACTTAATCATATTAAGGTATCAAGCTTGTAAAGCTTGATAACCATCATGACTGGGTGAAGTAGAATGCATCTGTCTTTGTCATTAAGACTGGGAGCACTACTCAGTGGCAGGCCTACTTAGCTACTAAAGAAATTACCGCCTCTGACATGAGAAATAGACGCCATGTGCAGCCGCTCTTAACATGGAGTACAAACGCTGCTTATCCTGTATCCCTGGATTAGGAGCCCTTACGGGTACTATCAGCCGGGCCAGCTGAGCCCAATTTTTTTTCGTGAGCTTTTGTAGCAGTGTGTAGCAAGGTATTTTATTAACAGAGTATCGTTTTTATGTTTATATTCTGCTACTCTGTAAACTTCCCTCTTTGCTTATCATTTTTTAATCATTCATAATTTGTATTTTCCCTAAATAAATTGCTGTGTTATCCTAAAGTTTGTATTTCTTTATTTTACACGTGGAAATTTGGTGGATATGCTGGGTAAATTAGGAAAGACAAACTGAAGATCGCCGAGAAGACCTAAAGGCCATGTGTACTGTGATCTACACTTTCAGAGACTGGTTCCACCGCCGTGTCAAAGCCTAGACTTCCCTCCAAGATGACGATGTCCCTATAGACGACGATACGACGACAAAGCCGCTCTTCACGCCGCAAGAAAAAGGATGAAATATACTAGGGACAAAGCTCCAAGACTTCGATAAAATCCTTGGCAGAAACACGTCAGAACCATTTAAATATCTACAATAAATGCAATCTGTGGGTCAAAGCTCCCATAGGGAAGGAGCTTTGTAGCAATAAATTTATTATTCAATTAACAAAGTATCATTTTTTATGTTTATATTTTGCACCTCTATAAACATTTTTCATTGCTTATATTTATTCAATCAATCATAATTTGTATTTGCCCTATATAAATTGCTGTGTTATCCTGAAATTTGTCTTTCCTAATTTTCCACGTGGCAATATTCATCAATATTTTCTTGAAGTGTGCAGTTCTCGCTTATTCAGAAGCCTATATTTCTTCAAATTCATTATCTAAATATGTGATTGCACCATGCCAGTGTCGTCAGAACGGTATCCAATGACTCACCTGAAGGTCTGACAGCAGGTTGAGGCGGGCGGGAGACCGAATGTAAAGAGGATTCCAAGTCCCCTGACAGCCAGTAATTAATTTAGCCCTACGGTGTAATCCGCCTTCCATTTAAGGGATCCTTTGTCGATACCTAATGGACAGGGAGGGGGGGGGCGATCCCTAAAAACACACGTCTCTGAACAAAGGAAGGGACCCTCCAGAGAATGGAGGATTTAGAAACTGTTTACCTACAGATAGAAGGATGAATAATCCTGGACAGTAATCCCGCAACAACAAGAGAAACTTGTCGGAACAACTCAGGTCACGATGTGAAGAATTTCTAATTGATATTGTGATAGATATGTTATCTGGCTATAGACCAGGGGTCGGCAAACCTTTGAATCGGAAGAGTTAAAAATTACTATTTACAAAACTTCAAAGGTTTTAAAGGGCCACACATATTTTCTTGCGAACGATAAATATTACTCGCATAAATAATATTTGCCTCACATCCAAAGAGCCGCATGTGGCTCGTTTGCCGCAGTTTGCCGACCCCTGGGCTAGAACAATCCCTAGCTTTGTCTAGTTTCGCCCTAATGAATGTTTGCCATTAAGATATTCAGCATATTTTGTTTGTTTACTTAATTTTGAACATAGAAAGATTCATGAAAGATGGAATTCAAATTGTAATATTCAATAAATGCATTTGTTCCGTCATTAATTTTTGTATATCAGAGTTTATATAGTGTCATAATTCACGTTTGCCCTTTTGCTGTGTTAGACCTTGTAAATTAGTGAAGATGTTGAGTAAAATTTCAGTACCAGCCGTTGTAAAAATAGTAATCCAAAAAACTGGCATGTAAATATTTTTCTGGAAAAATAAAAGAGCACATGGAAATTAAGCAAACGTATGTTTTTGCTAATGACTGCGACTGCCTTTTAAACGAATCTTTTCAAAAGAGAGATAAAAAACAAAGGCCAAAACAAAAATTAATTAAAAAAATACGAAAGCCATTATTTACATACAGTAACGCTATTTTTGTAAAGATTTAAAAAAATTGCATTGTGTTCACTTACTGTAACTTAGTAATATAAATTTCTCTCTCAATACTCAATACTTTAGTAAAAAAAAGTAACATCGTTTAAAAAATATTTTAAAAAAAGTACGCAAGCAACTTGAAAAAAAAAAATGCAGAACGCTCATTGGTCGCTTAATTGGCCTGGTGTTGTTACTTCGCCTCGTATTTACTCCGCGTAAAAAAATATTTCTTCAAATGAAAAAAATAAATAGCAAAAAATACTTAGTGTAGCATATAAAAGCAGAATGATCCAATAGAGTATTAGAGCTCTGAGAAGCGGTCTGGTGGATTAAATTGGCGAAACCGCTGGGAGGGTTCACCACTGATGAGCCAAGCCCTCCCATTATATTTTTACATCGCAGTAAGGACAGTAGAAGTTTGTTTTATGTATAAAAGAAACATTCGCGCTTTTAAATCCTTTTATTTTATATGTATAGATGGCGCGTTATAGCTTTGTACTAATCAAAATGCAGTCGAAAATTTTCCACGGGTGTATAAAAGGTGACATGCAAAATTTGGTACCAATTGGTTCAGTAGTTTCTGAGTTTATCGCGAAACAGACAACAGACATTAACCTTTATATATAAGAAGATATAAAAAGATTCAACTTACAATATATAATCGATTATATATGTGATCATTAAAAAATATCAGGTGTTGATATCATAAACGGCATGACCTGAGCATCATAAATGACAGAGCGCCAACTTTTGAAAAAAAAGTGACTGACCGTTGATTTATGTTAATACTATTCGGCTAAACTATTCTTTTTATGATTAAAAAAGCACACAAAGTTTGCATTTCGAGATTATGGTTCTCGTCATCGTCATCTAGGCTGTACTTCAACGACCAAAAATGATCCAAGAGGCTTCTTAAGAAATCAAGAAATGATGATTTAAGGTCTAATTTACGCGCGTAGTTACTCAATTCCTTTTTTCGGGACACCTCGTGACCATAATTTGTCAAAGTAACCCAGAACCCCACCTAACCTAACCATATCCCACCTTTGTCCATCTAAGCCACAAACCTCTGGTGATTGCGAGGTGTCGAGATGGAGCCTGAAGCCGCATTTAGCCTTGGCAGCACTGAGCCAGAGACTGAGACCCCCTTCCTGTGGTCAAGCCACCTGACCTGTGGTGGATGACCTGGCCCTACCAGGCTAGTCTGAGATGGACTCAGACATCCCTTCCTGGTGATCGAGCCACATGTCCGATGGTGGCTGACTTGACCACAAGCCAGTCCAAGATGGACTCAGACGCCCCTTCCCTGTAGTCAAGCCACCGACCTATGGTGCTTGACCTGACTCCACCATCTTCATGCAGAACACCAGCTCCACCACGAGCCCTGAACCTTTCCCAAGCTGACCCCAAGATGCCCTGAATCAACAAAATAATAATTATATATTTAAAATTATGTTTTTTTAATTCAATATTTTTGTATTTTTTATTTTATTTTTTTGTGAATATTTCTTTAATAATTTTTATATTTAATTTAATTTTATCATTTTTTTTAAGATGCCTTTTTTATTTTTTATTTTCATAGAGAGAAGAGTGATGAGAGCCTTAGGGGGGTGAGTCCAGCAACACTGGAGGCAAGTAGGCGGGATATTGACATTTTGACAGATTTACATTTTTTTTCTTAGCAATAGTTTGATTCCTTCCTGAGAAGCTAAAGACTTGGAGTTGCGGAGGGCTCAGGCCGCTGGCTGCGGCCTACCCCTTTTCGAATCGTGGACTTGGGTGGCTGGATGTCGAGGTAGGTTGGGGATAATCTGGGACTTTGGCATGATAGGCCTTTTCTTTTCTTTTTTAAAAGTTTATTTATATACCTTTAAACTCCTCCCTTTTAATTTTATATATATATAGTTTTTTTAATTCTTTTTTTTTATCTTATTCATGCGATATCATATTTAATTATCCTTTCTTCATTTTTTTCAAATATTTGTTGTACATTGAAAGATTTTCCTCTTCAACATTAATTTCTAGCCGGCACAGCTTTAGGTCTCTACAAGTGCCATAGGTGAATAAATTTGTGGTCTGCTTTTCTGCAGCCACTGGCGCCCGAATATTTGGACATGTAGAGATCTGGAAATAGTTATTTAAATACAATAACAACAAGTAAAAGTGTATAGAACCTCCGGATTTTAACAATGTCGCCCAAAGCGGGGCATAATTATGTTTATAATTTCTTCTTCTTTTACACTAAAAACGTATAAAATCATCACGTTTTTAACACTATTATATATAATGCAATATTATAATTCATATATAATTATAATTAAGTAATATCGGATGCTCTTTATTTGAAACATTCAGGTAAACCTATAGATATCTTAGTATTTTTTTTTATTTTTAAATTTACTAAATTAATATAACAAATCAAAGTAAAGATTGATTTGAATTGGAAAAATACGTATTTAGAATTGTAAGTGAATGTTTATATATATGTTAATACCTACACCTGACCTTTTTTATTTTGATATTATATTTTATATTATTTTTCACATCTTTATATATATATATATATATATATATAATAATAAATAGTTATTTAATTTTATAGTCCATTTTTGTATTAAGATTATCTTCACTATTATGATCATTTAAATTCAAATTATAAAATTTGTAAAATGTTATTAATTTGTAGATAGAGAGAGAAAAAAAAATCCTTTACTTCTACTACATCCTCAAGTTAATTATATATTTATAATTAATAACAATAAAAATTAACAAAGTAACGTCTATTACATCGGCTTTTACACGTCATTCAGACATACTCTAATCCTATATATAGAATAATCGAAGAGAGAATATATATAATAGTTAGAAAAAAGAGAGAAAGACAGAACCATGCACTTTTAATCAAACTAATAATAAGGAAAAAAAAAATGAGTTTTATAAAGAAGGTAGATAAGATTGTTAGTATATATATATATATTTTTTATGATTTTATATTTTATCCTTTTTTTTTTTAAAGATTTTTAAAGGTTTTTTTATTTTATAATATGATTATAAATAGTTGTATTTAGTAATATATCTATAGTATGAATTAACATTTGTTATAAGTTTGGATATTATGTTTTGAAACCTTAATGGTAGACCAGACATACACAAAAGACTTTAAATTGAAATGAATTGGAAAAAGAGATCTGCTGGAACGGGGATCTTCAGATAAAAATTCCAGCGACATTTCACCCCTTCTTTATTATGTCATAGATCTCTTTTAAACCGGATTTTATGTGTTAATATTAAGTTGTTTCAGTGAAATATTTAAATGAACATATATAACAGATACAAGTGTTAATAAATTCAAACTGTAAACCTACCTCGGCCGCTGCGTCCTCCATTGTGAGTATCTATTTCTGGCTGACACATGTCGCGGGAGGGGAATGTCCCCCCACATTTCAAATTTAGACCATTTATTCAGAATTTTTTTGAACAACAAGAAAATTAAAGAAGAAAGGAAAAATAGTTAAAGGAAGAAAGCTAAATTTTATAATCTTTACAGCTAGTTATATCAAAATAACTGATTTAACACTTATTCATCTTTTAATATTCCTTTAAAAAGGCAAATTCTAAGAGTTTAATAAAGCTATTAATTGTGCAAATTCACCCTTATTTAACTTCCATTTTCCTCCCCAGAAATTGGAGATTAAACAAAAATGAACTATATACTTTAACACTTTAAAAATCTTGTGAAAAAATCTTTTAATCAGTTATTTAATCAAAGTTTAATTAACTGTTAAAGGTTATAAATTTGTATTAGTTAATATTAAGAGAAATTATAGAAAGTTGATTTCATAAATGGATATTTCCATTTATTTTTTTTTTAATATTTTATAATTGATATACTGTTGAAATATTTTACTTGTTTGATACTAAATTTGTTTTTAATAAATTCCATGTTTAAATTTTTAACATCTTCTATGAAATTATCTAATATATTATTTATTCTATAAAATCTTAGGAACTGACCATAATATATACCTTTACAGCAATTTAATGATATATTAGAATTCATATTACAGTATTTTATAATATTGAAATTATAATTACTCTTTTTATTATAAACTCTAACAGCACTATTTGTAAGGTCTATATTCAAGTCTAAAAAGTTAACTTTTTTGTTTCTATAAATTTTTTCATTGTTCTTAAGTTTCAAGTATTTAGGATATATTTCAGGTATTAATTTTTTAGACAGTGGATTATTAAATATTATTATGTCATCTACATATCGGAATATTTGCCAATTAATATTATTTTGTAGAAAGTATTCTCTTTCGTACCAGAACAATATTAGATTTGCTAATAACGGACTAGAAGAAATACCCATGGGAACGCCTTCTGATTGAATATATATTTTATTTTTAAATTCTATATAGTTAAAATTTAAAAATGTTTCCAGTAGAGTTTTTGCTGTTTTAAGATCTAATTTAAATGTTTTATATCTGTTATGAATAATTTTAATGTAGAAAGTTTTGTCATTAATGAATTCATTAAATAAATTGGTTATTTTATTATTTAGATCTCTTAAATTTATTTTAGAATATAGGTCCTCAAAGTCAAATGTGTGTACTGTTTCAATGTTTGTCCAATTGTTCATTAAATAATTAATGATTTTTTTATTTGAGTCGATAAATTTATAATTATATTTATTAGTTAATTTATTTATAATAAATTGTAGTGTTGAGGCTAATTGTATATCAATATTTTTTATGACTGAATTTATACCAGATGTGATTGTTCTGAAAGAAATAGGTTTTTTGTGTAGTTTAGGAATTATATAGAACTTTGGTATGTTTGGATTTTTGTGGTTATTATATATTTTTAGTGAATTTTCAACATTTTTGATGTCTTTTTTGATTTTTGTGCCTGTAGTTCTAGCAAAAGTGTATTTATGATTATTATCAATTTCCTTTTTTAGTATATCGTGGTATAGATTTAAAAAAAGGAAATTGGTAATAATCATAAATACACTTTTGCTAGAACTACAGGCACAAAAATCAAAAAAGACATCAAAAATGTTGAAAATTCACTAAAAATTTATAATAACCACAAAAATCCAAACATACCAAAGTTCTATATAATTCCTAAACTACACAAAAAACCTATTTCTTTCAGAACAATCACATCTGGTATAAATTCAGTCATAAAAAATATTGATATACAATTAGCCTCAACACTACAATTTATTATAAATAAATTAACTAATAAATATAATTATAAATTTATCGACTCAAATAAAAAAATCATTAATTATTTAATGAACAATTGGACAAACATTGAAACAGTACACACATTTGACTTTGAGGACCTATATTCTAAAATAAATTTAAGAGATCTAAATAATAAAATAACCAATTTATTTAATGAATTCATTAATGACAAAACTTTCTACATTAAAATTATTCATAACAGATATAAAACAATTAAATTAGATCTTAAAACAGCAAAAACTCTACTGGAAACATTTTTAAATTTTAACTATATAGAATTTAAAAATAAAATATATATTCAATCAGAAGGCGTTCCCATGGGTACTTCTTCTAGTCCGTTATTAGCAAATCTAATATTGTTCTGGTACGAAAGAGAATACTTTCTACAAAATAATATTAATTGGCAAATATTCCGATATGTAGATGACATAATAATATTTAATAATCCACTGTTTAAAAAATTAATACCTGAAATATATCCTAAATACTTGAAACTTAAGAACAATGAAAAAATTTATAGAAACAAAAAAGTTAACTTTTTAGACTTGAATATAGACCTTACAAATAGTGCTGTTAGAGTTTATAATAAAAAGAGTAATTATAATTTCAATATTATAAAATACTGTAATATGAATTCTAATATATCATTAAATTGCTGTAAAGGTATATATTATGGTCAGTTCCTAAGATTTTATAGAATAAATAATATGTTAGATAATTTCATAGAAGATCTTAAAAATTTAAACATGGAATTTATTAAAAACAAATTTAGTATCAAACAAGTAAAATATTTCAACAGTATATCAATTATAAAATATTTTTAAAAAAATAAATGGAAATATCCATTTATGAAATCAACTTTCTATAATTTCTCTTAATATTAACTAATACAAATTTATAACCTTTAACAGTTAATTAAACTTTGATTAAATAACTGATTAAAAGATTTTTTCACAAGATTTTTAAAGTGTTAAAGTATATAGTTCATTTTTGTTTAATCTCCAATTTCTGGGGAGGAAAATGGAAGTTAAATAAGGGTGAATTTGCACAATTAATAGCTTTATTAAACTCTTATAATTTGCCTTTTTAAAGGAATATTAAAAGATGAATAAGTGTTAAATCAGTTATTTTGATATAACTAGCTGTAAAGATTATAAAATTTAGCTTTCTTCCTTTAACTATTTTTCCTTTCTTCTTTAATTTTCTTGTTGTTCAAAAAAATTCTGAATAAATGGTCTAAATTTGAAATGTGAGGGGACATTCCCCTCCCGCGACATGTGTCAGCCAGAAATAGATACTCACAATGGAGGACGCAGCGGCCGAGGTAGGTTTACAGTTTGAATTTATTAACACTTGTATCTGTTATATATGTTCATTTAAATATTTCACTGAAACAACTTAATATTAACACATAAAATCCGGTTTAAAAGAGATCTATGACATAATAAAGAAGGGGTGAAATGTCGCTGGAATTTTTATCTGAAGATCCCCGTTCCAGCAGATCTCTTTTTCCAATTCATTTCAATTTAAAGTCTTTTGTGTATGTCTGGTCTACCATTAAGGTTTCAAAACATAATATCCAAACTTATAACAAATGTTAATTCATACTATAGATATATTACTAAATACAACTATTTATAATCATATTATAAAATAAAAAAACCTTTAAAAATCTTTAAAAAAAAGAGGATAAAATATAAAATCATAAAAAAAAAAAATATATATATACTAACAATCTTATCTACCTTCTTTATAAAACTCTTTTTTTTTTTCCTTATTATTAGTTTGATTAAAAGTGCATGGTTCTGTCTTTCTCTCTTTTTTCTAACTATTATATATATTCTCTCTTCGATTATTCTATATATAGGATTAGAGTATGTCTGAATGACGTGTAAAAGCCGATGTAATAGACGTTACTTTGTTAATTTTTATTGTTATTAATTATAAATATATAATTAACTTGAGGATGTAGTAGAAGTAAAGGATTTTTTTTTTCTCTCTCTATCTACAAATTAATAACATTTTACAAATTTTATAATTTGAATTTAAATGATCATAATAGTGAAGATAATCTTAATACAAAAATGGACTATAAAATTAAATAACTATTTATTATTATAATTAATTTAGATTTAGCTTGCTAATCTAATCAAATCTAACTGATATAAGTTATCATTATTATCAGTTTGCTCCTTAAGTTTTAAAATTAGAATCACTGTTATAATTTTGTTATATAGTTTCTACACTATATATATATATATATATATATATATATATATATATATATATATATATATATATATATATATATATATATATATATATATATATATATATATATTTAAAACAAAATTGGCATTTCCTAACCGCACACATGAGCATATTAGATGGCAGAGCGCCATCTAGTGGAACAAAAATCAACTAAAGCTTGATTTGGCTTGTTCCAAAGATATTTGGCCAACCCAATTTTTTGATAAATCAAGAAGGTCAACCACGCGTTTCGGCCTGTTGACCCTCGTCAGCGTGGAGCAGACTGTACCTCTATGACCAAAGGTTTGGTCCCTGAGTTGAAAAGAAATGGGTATTTAAAGGCCAAACTTGCGTAAATACGCTTAACATGTGAAAAAATAATAGAAAAAAAATAAAAAATAAAAAAGGTCAAGTGCTGATATTAAAACAAATATTTTATTTCTCTATTATTTTTTCACATATATAAGCCACTTTTAAAATTGTTATAAATATGTATAGTTAATTTACCTATTTTTAATATCATTAATATAGAATTAATTTAATAAATTCTATATCACTGTGAAAATATTTAATGTGTTATATTTTCTTCAAGGGATTGAAAATTGAACTACTTGATAGTAAATAATTATTTTCTACTTTCTATTATCACGACTGCCCTTTTTTTATATATATTATTAATTCTTTATCTTTACAACAAAAATAATATTATTCATAACACACATATATATAACACAACAACAACACAAAAAACAACACACAAACAATACAATTAATATCATATTTATAGGAACAATTGCACACAAATTGGGTGAATAGTAATTTATTCTCAAATATAGACTGGAAGATGTTACAAGAAGAAGGATAGTAAGGCAATTATTTCCACAAGAAGGCAAATCCTAGCAAATGCCTTCAAGGATTTCATTTCCATTCGATAGAGATGATAAATGATAATTGTATTAATTAATTACTAATTTAATTTAGTTTGACTTCTCCCTTTCTTTATTCCCACTCTGTTTGCCTAATTGTCTGGGGATGGTTCTCAATTCTTAGATCTCACAATTGGTACAGATCGAACAACACCGAGAACTTTAGCAATCTTAGGAACAAAATATTCCTATCATCTGTTATAAAATTATTAATATTTTCTAATATGTAAATACAGTCAACTCTCGATAATTTGAAACTCAATGGACCAGAGAAATATTTCAATTTATTAAGAGTTCAAAATAACAGGAGTTTAAACATCCGAAAGCGAGGGAGGAAAAAAATCAAGTAAATAAGAGTTTGATCAAAGTTCGTGATTTATTATTTTAAATATTTGTACATTTATTTTCACAAATGTTCTTTTGTGGCAAGATACTATTCCTCAACTTTAAATTACCGAGGAGACCAATTAATGTTGATTTCATTCAACTTATCGAGTATTTTCAAGGGACCAGATAAACATTTCAAAATATCGAGAGATTCGAATTATCGAGTTGCAAATTATTGAGAGTCGACTGTATATGGATATACACTTGCTATAAATATAGAAAAAGATATAGCAATTTAAACGAATTACATTAAATACGAAGAATCTACCTTTAATTGAAAGAATAATTTTTATGTACCAAAAGAGGAACTTCTCCCTTTAATGTGCATCAGAACGATGAATTGTGCATCACCCTAGTTAAATACTTTACTAGAGATAATAAATAATAAGCCACAACACCAGTTTTGAATAATTCAGGCAAAAAGCCAACCTGTATATTATAAAGATAGAAGCTGCCTCATAGTTCTTAAAAATTAAAAATACTTCGGTCAGTAAATCTATTTATTATCTCGACGTTTCGACAAAAATATTTTGTCCTCGTCAAGAGCAAATAAAAATTAAAGAATTTGGCAAGGCTTTAAAAATTATTCTATAGAATATTTTTAACGCCTTGCCAAATGCTTTCATTTTTATTCGCTCCTAACGAGGACAAAATATTTTTGTCGAAACGTCGAGATAATAAATAGATTTACTGGCCGAAGTATATTTAATTTTTAAGAACTGTATACCATAGTTTTGGGGCCTCAGCCCTAATCGTTACAGGGGCGGGTTCGAATGCATAACATTCTACGAGAGGAGTTAGACAGTGGATCTCATTCTGATGGGCGGCATTCCTGATATAGAATGAAGACGATCTCACTACTTGCACTGACCCACTTTAATCCTACTTCCAGTGTCCAGCATGGAACATTCCGATCAAATGATTCTGCCTGCACACTTCTTACTACCTAGTTAGTCACCTCATATAATGACATTCTGGGCTCAGTGGGGGAGGATTGTCCCGGCAGTGGGCCCGGCTTTGCCCGGGTTCTTCCCCAGTGAATACCTCTCAACGACTAGTGCTCTATCAAATTCATATTGTTATGATTATAATATTTTTCATCTTAAAAGATCAGTAGTTCGTTGATAAATATTGTCAGGAAGACAGAGTTTCCTGGTACTTCCTCTTAACTTAACTGGTAGGACCGGTCGGGGAAATAGTGGCGCCACGTGGAAGGGATAAAAACTCAGTTCCCCTCTCTTGCTCTAACTGCTGGGTCGATTTGGCTCATGTACATAGTAACTTTTATTTTATAATTAATATCTTTCATATATAACTAATTAGATAAATATTTAAAGTAATTCAGAGGCCTATTTAATTATTTTTCATCGCGATAATATTCTTCAATGTATCATCAATAACTATTTGGTATAGTTTGCATTCATTGTCATTTTTAATTAGTTAAAACCTATCTTCGCCGATACATATTGATATTTATAAAAATACGATGGGTGAAATAGATATTTCCCTCACAATGATCTGTGTAATCATTCAGTTCACACTAATTGGTAATACAAAGGAGTTATTCCTAAGGACAGACTCACAAACCTTCAGATTTATTGTATCGAATATCAGGTGACGACGAGTTAGGTCAATTAAGAATAGGTAATTGACCATATTTTTAAATTATTCGCGTTATTTTCATTGAGGAGATTTATTATACCTAATATATAAGTCTAAGATCGCACAAAGGTAATAAAATCATTTATGAGATATTCGTAATATTAACTCTCATCATGACACTATTTTTTACGCATACTAAACAAAATGCAGGATGCCATTATACAAGTACGTGTATCCTCCTACCAAATGAATAACCATCCACATATAAACTAAACGCAATAATGCCAATATATGTAGAAGATACTTTTTGATATACACGTATTCTGATAAAACAATATTTTTATATTAAAAATAGATTCGATTATACTATAACTAATTTACTTAGTTATTCATACCATACTAGTTACATTCAATTAACCTCTCAACCCATATGAAATGAATGCCACACATAAATATAATGAACAAAAGATATATATAAAATATACATAATATCAATTATATAATTGTAATTCATGATTTACTATTGTTGAAATGACAATTTTCTCAGATTTCTAAATATTATTGTTATTTACCAGTGACCTGTTACTCTGTTGTGTGTTACATTGTATATAAATAGATCTATTTGTTAGTTAGTGTAGTTGTGCTATCTTACCTTTCAGTGTGAGGTTGGTTACCGTTCAATAAAATTATCCGGTGATCAGTTCCTTTTACTATCTTCTTATTTTTTTTCAAAAATGATATTAACATTTACAGATTATCATATATAAATATCATCCAAAGCAATGGAGATAAAGGTCCACCTTATGGGCAGCCTTTTGAAATTTTTCAGAGATTTAAATAAGATATAAAATAAAAGGATTTAAAAGCGCGAATGTTTATTTTATACATAAAACGAACTTCTACTGTCCTTACTGCGATGAAAAAATATATTGGGAGGGCTTGGCTCATCAGTGGTGAACCCTCCCAATATATTTTTTCATCGCAGTAAGGACAGTAGAAGTTCGTTTTATGTATATAAGAAACATTCGCGCTTTTAAATCCTTTTATTTTATATGTATAGATGGCGCGTTATTGCTTTGTGTTAAATAAGATATAAATAAAAAATATTTACATATTTTTCGAAGGGGATTGTAAAATTTTTATCAGGTCAGCAGGCATATTATTTTCATCAATTCTTTAGAGCAAAGCTAGCCACCATTTATTGTCAAAGGCTCCTTCAAAGTCTATTGCACTTAGCGTCACTAATTGTTTTTGCCTGTGTTCTATTATAGTATCTGTTATTTTATTCAAGCGCGTGTATAATTACTTATACATGGTTATTGAATACTTTAGAGAGAGAAAGAGTGCGAAACATATCTTAAATAGTAAAATATTGTAGTAATCATTTTAAATAGTATATAAAGATAGAAAAAAAGGACATAAATATAGCAAAAATAAATAGTCAGCAGAAAATGTAACCCGCGCAGTTAGGCTATTTCGGTAGTTTCGGAATATTTTAACGTTGGCATCAATCAAATAATTGCTACCTCACACCCACGGCATTGAATTGAGAATAAAAGGTATTTTTATAAAATATTTTAAGCCAAATTTTCCGTTATCCAACCCAGGTGTGGTAGCCAGAAACTAAAGCTTCAGTTAAGGTATAGCGTTGCCCAATATATAGCATTACAAGGTGTGTCCAATAAATAATGACACTGGTCAAAAATAAAGAAAAAATAGAATAATTAAAAAAATATTTATTATTATTTTCCAAAATTGTCCCCTCCCGTATCTATACATAATTTCCATCTCTTCTCCCATGTTTTAAAACATTTAGAAAAGGCATCTTTCGGGATGTTCTTCAAGACCTTTTTCGAATCCGCTACGATGGACTCTCTAGTGTCAAATCTCCTTCCTTTTAGAGCCATTTTGAGTTTTGGAAGGAGAAAAATATCATTTGGAGCTAGGTCTGGGGAATAGGGAGGTTGTTCAAGTATCTGGATGCCGTGTTTAGCCAAATAATTCAGTACAGATGTAGTGGTGGTGGTGGTGGTGCATTATCATGATGGGATAATCCAATTTTTGGAACTCCACATTTCATTTCTTTTCAGACGAATTTATTCACGTACACGTCTCATAATGTTTAAATAAGACTCCTTATTGATTGTTTGACCTTCCTCTAGATATTCATAATGCACAATTCCCTTTATGTCAAAGAACGTAACCAATAAGACTTTGTTTTTTGACTTGCAAAGTCGGGATTTCTTCGTTCTTGGTTCATCTTTTCCTTTCCACTCCATGGATTGGCGTTTTGTTTCCGGGTCATACCCGTAAACCCATGTCTCGTCTCCAGTTATTACTTTTTCCTTTCA
Organism: Cordylochernes scorpioides; assembly: GCA_030710605.1. Classification (NCBI taxonomy): domain Eukaryota; kingdom Metazoa; phylum Arthropoda; class Arachnida; order Pseudoscorpiones; family Chernetidae; genus Cordylochernes; species Cordylochernes scorpioides. The sequence continues at coordinate 38,505,562 of CP092883.1, forward strand.
ATTAGGGTTTTCTTTCAACATTTTCAAGCATTTTTTTGGCAACTTCAACGCGATTCTCCTTTTGTTGGATTGTGAGCATTTTTGGGACAAATTTTGAAGGTGTCTTCTTTAACTGCAAGTCTTCTTTAATTATCGATCCAACTAATGATTTGATATCCCTGTTTATTCCTCAATGTCCCGTAACCCTATTCGTGGATTTTATTTTATCAAATTTGAAATTTGGCTCACCTCTTCAGGGTTCCTGTGCAGAATTGGACGTCCAACACGCTTCTCATCTTTCACCGATTCCATTCTATTTTAAAATCGTGAAAACCATCTGAATGTGGTGGACTTATTTTCATTTCCAAATGCCAATTTCAACAAATCTAAAGTTTCTGAGGCCGATTCCCAATTTTGTAGCAAATTTGATACAAATTCGTTTTTAGAATTTCCTATCCATAACAAATTAGAAGTTTTTATGCAAGGCGTTCTTTTTACAAACTTACAATTTATCGATTGCGCGCGCAATCACGTGATGTGATATACCACAGTGTAGCTGAAGCTTTCTATTTTATTAATAGACTTTAAAAAAAAAATTATCATTTCATTTTTTCTTTTTTTTTACCGTTCTCATTATTTATTGGACACACCTAATATATTTATTACACAACCTATATTATAATATTTCCTGATAATATTCATGGAAAGAGGGGGAAGGAAATTGCTCAAGTATTTTTGTCTTTTTTCTCCTTGACCAATTTCCTTCGATAATTATGTAAAATATTTGAATTGTATAAGCTTGTATATAGCCAATTTGTTATGATGTGAAGAAATATAAAGACGCAAATATCCCTGAGTTTGGGATATCGCGTTTTAGGATGTCAATAAGGTTAATAATGATAATATTCAAATTATGAATATAATATTTTAAGGTAGTAATATTGAGGTAATTAATTAAATTATAGAAAACAAAAATAGAGGAAATATTTCAAATTAACTTATTAGGTTGACTTATTGTAACGTAGTTTAGTCCCAAAATGCCAAATTTGGCGCTAGTATCACTCGAAAAATTATTGTTTTATATATTGGAATTATATATACACAAATTTAATTAATTAACCTAAACCTTCCCAAAAGATATTATAAACAGAAAATAGTTTCTGAATTCGTCGATTGATATTCGAGTTTTGGTAGGACAGAAATATCATTTTTTATTCATACATCTTGTATCTTTAGATATATATATATATGGATATTTTTCCGGGAGAATATTAATCGAAAAAGACAAAGGTTTCCTTCCCTTCAAAATAGACGCCATCTATTGACCGTCGCCGCAAACTAGCGGCCTCGGGTCTGTGACAAAGACACAACAACAGCTTTTGCAAACTGAAAAACGTCCACCTAGAGACAATGGCTTCGGGCTAATGGTTCTCGTCAGCTTAGGGCGGACACTGTTGTGGCTTTGTCACCGACCCGAGGCAGCTAGTTTGCGGCGACGGTCAATAGATGACGTCTAGTTTTGGCGGAAAGGCGACCTTTGTATTTTTAGAAATATATATATAAATATATATATGCGGCAATATAATAATATGGTGGGGAAAGAGAAATAAGGACACCACAAGTTGAAGAAGGGAACCCAGACAACCAGCGAGAGATGGGGAGAGACGGGCCCGCCACCGCTGAGCGGCCGGCCGTTCGTTCTTGTCCACACAATCACCCACTGTCTAATAGTCCCGAGAACTCCGCGCCCCTCTGGTCGCCCCTTGGAATGTCGCTGGTGTCTTAAATGACCGGACTTTAGCTGCCCGTCTAACACTCTGGGTTGACTGTAGGTTTGCTTTATTATTCCAGGAAGAGTATATATTATGACAAATGGCCCCCGTTGAAGAAGGCTGAACATGGTTTGAGTATATTTAAAGCTGGAGAAGCCAGGAATAGAGAAAATAATTTTTAATTTGAAATTATTTAAGGTTATTGTGACATAGTTTTTATGTAAATAAAATATTGAATAGTACACAAGTAAATAATATTTACAAGCAGTTTTACAACACCGGAGAGTTAGACATTTAAGGGAATTCTTGATAATATCAAAGTTATAAAAGGCTATTTACAATAACATCTAATATATTATAAGGTAAATGCTATTGAGGAGTGTGAACAAGGAGAAGGGGAGTCACAAACACATGATGAAAATCTTAAGGCCATTAAGACTGGGGGACTCTACACTTTAAGATATGTTTTCAGGCGAACATGGCAAGGGGAAGACTTGGCATGGCTTTTCTATGCTATAGGTGTAGAGTACGAGAAATGAGGTTGAGGTTGGAAATTGTGTGAGCTCAGGACTGAGGTAAATATAGAACTACATACAATGTTAGAATTTTGGCGAACAGAGCGAGGGGAAACTTGCTTTGGGCCTTCCTACCTTATCTATGCAGTTACTCGTGTAGAGAGTCCGAGGGGGGAAGTCCCGTGTGTAGGTGAGGAAGTCGCATAGACTTATAGTTAATTTGAGAAGATAAAATAGTTCGAGATACAAAGGTAGAATATAGGCGAACAGAGCGAGGGGAAACTTGCTTTGGGCCTTTCCACCTTAATTATTTCGATACTATGAGACTTTAGTAGTTTTAACTAATTGAAGGAAAGTGTGCGCGCACAGTGCCAAAAATTGGGACGAGGACGGCGTTGTCCTTTACAATTTACAAGCTTCTCGTACACGAGGTGTTTGAACCGTCGTGGGAGCTTGTGCGAGGAGTTGATTTCGCGACGGGTTGAACGTAAAACCCATGTCTGCGCGAAATGATGACGGACCGGACAGAATCAGCCACGATTTTTAACGTACCTCCGTGAGAAATATCGGAGGTAAGTTATATCGTACTGGTTTGGACAAGGGACAAACATAGATTTGAAGACAGGGTCCGTGTGGCGAACGTGTGGCGCGAGAAGGAGGAGCGAAGCTGTGCCGCTCGATGTAGATTGTTCAAGTGCTAACAAAAAGGAGTTGATAAACATCTAGCAGTTAGTCAATCTGCACCCTGTGACGAACACACCAGTGGCTAGATGGTGTGGGTCGGTGGATATGCTAGAGAGAAACTACAAAATATATTATCGTAAATGAAGAGTGGAGATTAGTGGCAAAGGTAGTTCGATAAATGATTAATCAATAATTTCATAGAGGGTCATGGGCTGGTAGAAGGTTAACAAAGTTGTAAGGATGAGAGGGGCATTCAGGCGAAGATTGATAAGGGTTACACATAGCTAGATATAGTATGGATAATAAGATCACTGTTAATAGGGGTGGAGAGAATAAATTGAACTATTAAACATTTTTACATATTCAAACTGAACTAAACTAATTATGGAAATATTGGGACCAGAGTTTACAAGGAGTGAGTTCTTTAAAGATTGAATGGTAGAGGTAAAACAATTGCACTTACAGGTTATGCTGGGTTAGAGAGAAAGTAGGTTCATTGAGTTCATTAAGGGAGGGTTCTGTCTGCAGATACTGTACGGGCTAGTGTTGTCCGCCACAGTAGCGGCAGGGAAATGGCGGAGTTTTGTCCATGATGGTGGGAGGTGTCCTGCTCTGGCGCGGTGATCTTTCTTGGGCAGATCTAGTGCTGGGAGAAGTGTGCGGCAGGTTCATCTCCGTCGTAGGTGATCACTTCCTCCGGAGCACGGTTCAAGAGTTGGCCGAGGCAGAGGGTGAGAGTTCGAAGAGAAGTGGCTACAGTTGAGTTGATTGTGGAACTTGGCTGTGGGTTTGTCCCATCACCATGGCTTTGCTTCTTTTTTCTTCATATTCTAGTGATATGGGAATTTGTTTCCCGGCAATGTGGCAATATAATAATAAGGTGGGGAAACAGAAATAAGGACACCACAAGTTGGAGAAGGGAACCCAGACAACCAGCGAGAGATGGGGAGAGACGGGCCCGCCACCGCTGAGCGGCCGGCCGTTCGTTCTTGTCCACACAATCACCTACTGTCTAATAGTCCCGAGAACTCCGGGCCCCTCTGGTCGCCCTTTGGAATGTTGCTGGTGTCTTAAATGACCGGTTTTAGCTGCCCGTCTCTCTCTGGGTCGACTGAAGATTTGCTTTATTATTCCAGGAAGAGTATATATTATGACATATATATATAAATATAAATATATGTATTATAATATATACATCGAAGAGGAAAATTGTGAAACCCGTATGGATCAACAACAATATAAAATGAATAAAATAATACTTTGCCACGGATATATTACATTCGTATAGTAATAAAATATATAAATATGTTAAACATCATTCCCAAATAATGTATTGTTATGTTGACCAGAAAGCATACCTTAATTAAGAAATATTTCTAAAAAGGCATAAATCCCTATGAATTGGATGAATCATCAACTAATTTAGTTATTTCACGTAAAATATTTTAACTAGGCTATGAAAAACGTATTCTGATATACAATCTAACAAAATATATCACGACATATATATAAGGTAAATAGCAATAAAAAATATTAATATATATATATTGAACGACCTTATATATTTTTTAGAATAGAATATAAATATATAATATAAAATTGTATAAGACATATATGAAATATTGTATACATGCTTGAATTCTTCCTGAAGAAGAGGAAAGTCTTCCTTTAAACAATAAGTAAAATACTTCATATATTCATTTCTTGAAAACAGGGTAGTTCTTAATTAATTTTTTAGATAAAAAAAATCATATATTCAGAAAAGTATTCTTTCGCAAATATATGCAACACATATAAAATTTTACGAGACTAATAGCTAGTGCATTAATTTAGAAATTCTTTCTTATTTTAGCAAACTGAATATATATATTTAACACGTGGTATAATTTTTAGGTATATGAGATATACAGTGAGTGCGTGTATATAATATAAAGCGATTCTATATTGCATTAGATTTCTTTATTAATAATTTTTAGGTTAATCTGTTTCTTCTATGGTTCTATTCATAGCGAAAAGTCTTAAAAAGCTCTCCAAGTATTTGAAAAAAAAAAACTTATTATAATTTTGAATTCGCGTTTTATGCCTGATTTTCAGTGTGATTCGCAAATACCATTAATACTGAATATATATTGTAGTATTGTTTTAATAGAAACAGGAGATTGAATCTTTGGTGTAGAGTTGAGTAGAAAGTAGTTTGGAAAAGAAGAAAAAGAAGAAAGTTCTCGGAGAAGTCGGTAAATACCGCCTCGCGCCACGCCTGGACCACGCCCTTCCCTCCGTGTCCTAATTACGGTGATTGTCCTGGAGGATGGTGACGGTTTCTCGGCTTAGTTGGCTCTGGGTACATATCATGGAGGATGGTGACGGTTTCTCGGCTTAGTTGGCTCTGGGTACATATCATGGAGGATGGTGACGGCTTCTCAGCTTAGTTGGCTCTGGGTACATATCATGGAGGATGGTGACGGTTTCTCGGCTTAGTTGGCTCTGGGTACATATCATGGAGGATGGTGACGGCTTCTCAGCTTAGTTGGCTCTGGGTACATATCATGGAGGATGGTGACGGTTTCTCGGCTTAGTTGGCTCTGGGTACATATCATGGAGGATGGTGACGGCTTCTCAGCTTAGTTGGCTCTGGGTACATATCATGGAGGATGGTGACGGCTTCTCAGCTTAGTTGGCTCTGGGTACATATCATGGAGGATGGTGACGGTTTCTTGGCTTAGTTGGCTCTGGGTACATATCATGGAGGATGGTGACGGTTTCTCGGCTTAGTTGGCTCTGTGTACATATCATGGAGGATGGTAACGGCTTCTCAGCTTAGTTGGCTCTGGGTACATATCATGGAGGATGGTAACGGTTTCTTGGCTTAGTTGGCTCTGGGTACGTCATGGAAGATGGTGACGGTTTCTCGGTCTGGTTGATTCTAGGTACACGTCCGAGGATGGTGAGGGTTTCTCGGCTTAGTTAGCTCTAGGTACATGTCCTGGAGGATGGTGACGGCTTTTCGACTTAGTTGGTTCTAGGTACACCACCTGGAGGATTGTGACGTTTCTTGATTTAGTAGGCTCTAGGTAACGTCCTGGAAGATGCCAACGGGTTCTCGGCTTAGTTGGCTCTAGGTAACGTCCTGGAGGATGGTGACGGTTTCTCGGCTTAGTCGCCCTTGGGTATAAGTCATGGAGGATGGTGACGGTTTCTCGGGTTAGTTGGCTCTAGGTAACGTCCTGGAGAATTGTGACGGTTTCTCGACTTAGTTGGCTCTGGGTACAGGTCCTGGAGGATGATGACAGTTTCTAGGCTTAGTTGGCTCTAGTTACACATCATGGAGGATGGTGACGGTTTCTCGGCTCGTATTCCAGAAAGTATAAAATGCATTCAAACGAAAAATGAATATATATTTTCATTTTCAAGTCAAAACCTATACCATAATTGAAATTTTACTCAATAACTATAGAAAATGTCTTCAATTAAAAAAGACCTAAAATCAACTTTAAAATTCCTTTAAGACTATATAGACTATATATCATAATAATATTCGTGGTAAGCTTTTCTTGATTAATCAAGCATGGGTATTTGGCCAATTCTGGAATGATTAAAAATCAACGAATAGTTGATATTTATTCCGATAGATGGCGCAAGCCATCCGCAACTTTCAGTTGCCCGATAACGAGATACCTATTTCTTTTTTAATTTATTTATGAACCTTATTCCAGTGCAATATAACATTTGTACTATTTTTCATAATAATATGAAGAGAAGGGAATAAACAAAATTTTGCTTTTATTCTCCACAAAAAAGAAATATTTTCCTTACTCACCCCATACATGGTGTATTAATATTCTAGAACATAATTTATAACGTGGAGATGTATAAACCAACTTGATATCATAAATAAACGTCCATATTTATCAAATGCAAATGTACACAAGATGTAGAAGCAGAAAAAGTTGAAGCCCAATTAGAACATCAAGCCATTTATTACGTCGCAACTTTGCTAAAACATTAATCTAGCCACGCAAATCCTGCCTGAAATTTGAATAAAGTTATGGCTTCAGTTAATCAGTTAATAGGGTGTTCTTCTATTAATCTATGGTTCAACCATGGCCCCTCCCTTGCTGGATTTTTTTTTTGTTTTTATTTCAGTAATGTTCTAGTTGTTTCATGTTTTAATTAAATAGCTCTAATTTATCTTCCTAATTGATCTTGTAATGGCAATTTTTACACCATTGGCATATGTCAACCAACATGTATTTGATGGCAATAAGAAAAATTTGAACTATTTCTTTTTGAATCTATTGAAAAGGTTTTACAAATACAAGACGGATATTTGTCAAGGGTTGGCTCATCAGTGGTGAATATTCAATTTAATCTAACAAAAAATGGTACAACTCTATTTTATTAGTCATTTTAATTATATATATGAAAAATTATATATATATGTCTGTGAAATAAAAAAAAAATAATAATTTTAAAATGTCGTCGTAAAGATAGAGGCTGCCTGGCCGGTGTTCATAGTTCTTAAATTAAAGATACTTCGGCCAGTGAATATTTTTATTATCTTGACGTTTCGACAAAATCTTTTTTCTCGTCAGGAGCAAATAAGAATTTAAGCATTTTGAGAGGCGTTAAAAATTCTATAGAATAATATTTATGAGTTCGCGTTAACTACCGAGGTCAAATTCTATGAGCTACGGTATAGCGATGATTAACTTGAATTTGTTCTGTAGACTTGAGTAAGGGAACTCTACGCAAATTGAACAAAGAACCTATGAATTTAATGATCTTTGAATAAGCTTAAAAGAATTTGATTAACCTAACATTAATTGATGGATGATTTAAACTAGACTAACTAAAAACTAAGCAAAACACAAAATATATAGACAACACAGTGTTGCCGAATCAACGAAAATATATACAGATTAAAAATAAAACAATAAAGAATTAATAATTAATGATGTAAAACAATGAATTATATTTACCAACAATTTCTACAATAATTAGCCATGAATGACAAATAAGAATGAAACATACATTTTTTAACCAAACATACTCCCCCCCGTAGGACAGCCAAGTCCAACAAGAATAAAATTCATTCCTTGAATGGCAGAGGAGCTATCTTGGTGATGAGACGCTTGAGTATATTCTTTGGAGTTTTAAGGTCTACGACTCGCACGTGTCCGTCTGGTCCTTTATAGGTCTTGATGATTCGCGCCAGAGGCCAATGATGAGAAGGTGTGGACTCTTGTTTAATGAGTACAAGCTGTCCAGATTGTAGATCTTGATGAGTCTTATGCCACCTTGAACGTGCTTGTAACAGATTAAGATAGTCTTGAGACCATTTTTTTCCAAAAACTATTCCTCATTGAATGCATTTCCAACGGGTAATGTTACTTAAATTATCCACAACTTCATCTGGAATAGCTAGAAGAGGGGAACCAATCAAAATATGTGAAGGAGTCAGTGCTTCATAAGAATCAAAGTTGGAATCAAGGGGGAGAAGTGGTCTCGAATTCAAAATTGCTTCTATCTGAGTAAGCAATGTGTAAAATTCTTCAAAGTTAAGAATGGCCGACTTCGTTACTTTGATTAAATGACTTTTAACAGATTTAATACCTCCCCTCCCAAAGTCCACCAAAATGGGGAGCGGAGGGAGGAATAAAATGCCACCTAATACCTCTTTAAGCACAGAAATTTTGAATATTTAACTCCCTATAAAAATCCAACAAAACTCAATTTGAAATTTGTAGCATTATCACTGAAAATATCTGAAGGAAAGCCGCGTCTCGAGGTAAATCTCCTAAGAGTAGCTATAAATGCTTCTGCCGTGATTTCAGAAACCACCTCAAGATGTATTGCCTTTGTGGTGAAACAAATGAATAAAACAATATAAGTCTTAAACAGTATTTTTGATCTTTTTAACATTGGCTTAGTAATGATAGGGCCCGCCAAATCTACACCGACTCGTTGGAAAGGCCGGGATGGCACCACCCTTTCAAGTGGCAATTCACCCATAATTTGAGTCACGACCTTGGATCGATGCTTAAAACAGGTAATACACTGATTCAGAACTCTCTTCACTGCAGCTTTACAAGAAATAATCCAATACTTTTGAGAAATCATAGATAATGTGGTTTGTAGACCCGAATGTAGAGATTGCCCATGATAATGCCCAATAATCAAATCTGTACAATAATGTCCCTTTGGTAGGATTATTGGAGGTTTTCGATTATAGTCAAGATTTGAATGTTGAAGTCTTCCTCCAACTAAGAATTCCATCAGCATCAAGGAAAGGATTTAGAAACCTGAGATTGCTTTTCCCCGACACAAAGCCCTTATCTCGAAGCCACCCAATATCATGAGTAAATTCTTGATTTTGAATTAATATGATGATTTTAACCGTTGCATTATGAATTTCTGAGGCTTATAGGAATCGATTTAACGATTTATTACTTGATTTACAATTTGAAATGAATCTCAAACAAAATGCCATTATATCAACTGTTCTTATCCAAGATGAGTATTTCAGAAGTAATTCAGGCATAGGTCCCACTATAGAGTGATAGACCAATATTGTCGACCTCTCCTCAATCAATGTTTCCGGAGAGAGTTCATCTGAGGGAGGCAAATCAATGTAAGAATTAACCGATGGGTCCAGCAACCAATGTGGTCCCTGCCACCATAACTGGTTATCAACCAATTGTGCAGGTGTTAGTCCTCTTGTAGCCAAGTCTGCAGGGTTTTCCGAACCTGGTACATGGAACCATGAATGGGGTGGTGTCTTTCTCTGAATAGCTGAAACCCTATTAGCAACAAAAGACTTTTAGATTCTGATTTTATCCAATTAAGAGCAATGGTGGAGTCGCTCCACAAGAAAATTTGATCAAAATGCAAACTCAATGACTCTTTCACCGCAACAAATAAATTTGCTAACAGCAAAGCTGAACACAGTTCTAAGCGGGGCAAAGATAAGAACTTGATTAGAGCAACCTTTGTTTTAGATGCAGTTAAAGATATATTAACTGATCCATCATGCTTACATGATTTTACATAGATAATTGCTGCATAGGCTTTTTCCGAAGAATCACAAAATCCATGTAATTCTAGAGTGAGAATAGAACTTCGGCAAGGAATGTACCTCGGGATTGAAATTTTGTTCAATTGATTAATATCTCCCTCAATGCCTGTCCATTGCCATTGAATACACTCGGGTAATCTCTCATCCCAGTTGCATTCCTTGGCCCAGAGTTTTTGCAGCATGATTTTAAAAATGATAACCAAAGGAGCCATCCAGCCCAAAGGATCGTAGATTTTCGCAATCAATGATAGAAGCGACCGCTTAGAATATACCTGAATATTGTTACATCATGATTAATGGCGTATTTATTATATTATTTTTAATATATTTGAAATTTAAATTATATATTTATTTATTTTTATATTCTATGATATTTATTTAAAACAGATTATTTTTAGATTATCATCATTTGTATTTAGGTACACTGTGACTTCACTGCTCTCTTTGATGTGAGAAAATAAATAAATTATTCTGGTGGCTACATAAAGTAGACTTATCTCATTATTCCCTTTTATAAATTTGTAGGATGGTTGAAACACGCTCTGGTAAGATGCAAGACCCAGCACAGGAGAGAATCAAGGCTGAAGAGTCTGCCAAGCCGCAACCTGGTGCAACAATATCAAGGGGCTTCACTCTGATGGTAAATGAGTCTAAGCTCGGATCCCACAAAATTCCCAATAATTTAACCGACGGGAGATCCTTGAAATCAAAGGATTGATTAATGCCCTTTTGATCTCCAGGTAGGAAGTCAAGTATTTTTGGACTGTTAGAAACCCATTTCCTAATGGGAAAACCTCCTTCAGCTAACAAAGCAATGATCTGTCGAATCAAAACTTGTGCCTCTTCCACAGTATCTGCTCCTGTAAGAAGGTCATCGACATAAAAATCTCTCTTCACAATTTCCGAAGCAATAGGATAATTCATCGCTTAGTCATCCGCCAACTGATGCAAGGTTCGAATGGCCAAATATGGAGCGCATGCTGTTCCATATGTGATTGTTGTTAACTTATATTCTTGAATAGCATCTGATGGTGAATCACGCCACAAGACTCTCTGATAGTCAATATCATCAGGATGAATCAATATTTGCCTGTACATCTTCTCAATATCTGCAGATAGTGCAACAAAAAAAGTCCGAAACCTCAATAGAAGGTCAAAGATGTCTGTTTTTAATTTAGGACCTTTATATGTAAGGCTTTATTCAAAGAGGGACTATCATCAGAGCAAGCTGAGGCATCAAAAACTACTCTGAGATTAGTGGTAGACTCTCCTCTTTTAGCACACAATGATGTGGCATATAATAGACCCGGGACGTGGATTTAAGAATATCTACAGCTGAGATAATTTGCATATGATTTAGCGATGAATATTCATTCATAAAAAGTTTATACCGACTATAAAGTTGCTCACTCTTTAATAACTTATTTTCAAGAGAAAGAAATCTCCTAAAAGCAACTCTTTTCGAATTTCCGAAATTCGGAGTAACCCTAAAGGGTAATCTTACTTGATACCTCCCAGTTGTAGTCCTTAAAACATTAGTTTTAAAGTGTTGTTTACAATCCATTACTTCTTTGGTTAGGATAGGTTGGGTACATGGCGGAATAGAGTCCAACTCCCAGAACTTTCTGAGTTGATTATCTATAGAGGTAGCACAGAACGTCAGAACACTATGATGCAATGAACCATCTGATTGTTGAACCATGATTTTGCCCGAGAGAAGCCAACCCAACTTCGAATTACATGCTGTTGGACCCCTCTCGTTTTGAAACCTAACTTGTCCTGTATACAAATTTGGGGCAATATCAGCTCCAATGATTATATTAATGGGAGCGGGCTTGTCAAAGGTTGGATCCGCCAGCCTTAGGCCAACCAGGTGAGGCCACCGACTACTCTCCATTACAAAGTTTGGCAGATTACATGTGATTTTATTTAAGATTAAGGCCTTAGCGGTGAATAACATGTTTGAATAGTGAGGAGAGAAAGTGATATCCACCTCTCCTAACGGCTTTTCCAAGCAGTTATCTCCGATGCCATACATAGAGGCATCCGAATAATTCACAGGAAGATTCAACGTTTTTCTCAGTGAATCAGTTATCAAAGTCCTTTGAGATTCAGTGTCGACTAAAGCTCGGGCCATACAAGAATTACCGTATAGATCATTCACCCTTATTAAAGCTGTTGATAGCAAGATCTGACTAGAAGAACTAGAATGATTAATTGAATGTGTCTGAATTACCGAATTAATACGAGCCGAAGAATTTACAATAGATCTCACTGATGAATCAACTCTGTTGGCATTATTAGACTCTACTGCATGTATGGCCCCAGGCAGTGAATTAGATTCATGTGATTCAGAAGTAAATGCGTGAAGCAAGGTATGATGCCCCAGTTTACATACTCTGCAAACTGCAGTTAACTTACACGTATATATCAAGTGGTTTGATCTAAGATCTAAGTTGAATTCAACCGAAAAATCGACCTTCCACCCCAATACTACGTGTTTTATCTCGCCAATCCCCCCAGCTGAACTATTTACCTACTGTATTTGGCTATCTTTCATGTCCATAGTTTTAAAATATTGCCAAGTTGTAACCTGAAGAAGGGCATTCTTGCCTGAAAGCTTGTTTTTTACCATTAAAAGAAAATCACCACGTTTTTATCGCCTTCATTTCAAATATTATTGCGTGGCTACGTCAGGCCTAATCCTTTATTGGTTAGGCTGTTTTGGAAAACTATATGGCTAAACATCTCAACCAAATTTTTATTAAGTTCCCGGCGTTTCAGTGACTCGCTGTCACTCTCCTCAAGAAAAATATTTCAATATGTTTTCAGAAATATTCCTTCTCATCATATTTATATATTTTATTTGACACATCGGACGCGATATCCCAGCTCGGGATACTTGCGCCTAAATACATTTTAGTAGATTATATACAATTCATTTTATACAATTTAATAACCGGACTAAAAACATAATTAAAACTTAAACGATGGCACTCTAAAACAGAAGAGAAAATCCAAAATGAATTATTTTATCAACCTATATACAACTCAATAACCGACTAAAAACACAATTAAAACTGAAACGATGGTTTTCTCAAACAGAAGAGAAAATCAAAAATAAATTATTTTAGCAACCTATATACAACCCAGTATATACAACACAATAACCGGTTAAAAACACAATTAAAACTGAAACTATGGTTTTCTTAAACAGAAGAGAAAATCCAAAATGAACTTACAAAAATTATTGAATTTTACAGAAGTGTCTTTGTTATATACAAATTCGCAAACCTCTTCGATGGGATAAAAATGATTACTTCTGTAGCTGTGGAATATCGGACATTCCATCAATAAATGCATTGAGTCTTGGTTTTCTTTTCCACAGAAACAGCTAGGATCATCCGTTGCCCCGATTTTCGACAGAAATTCTCCAAAATTACCATGACCCGTGACGAACTGTGAGTTATAAAAATTCGGACGAAAATAAAAAGGAATTCCAAATGGGAAAAATTTTCTGAATGTTTCATTAGTGTTAGCTATTGTTTCAGCCATTCTTGATTCTATGTAATTATGAATTATAGTCGGGGCATGCGGTCTGAATACATTAATTTCTTCTTTTGATAAATTGGCCAAATCGTATTTTATTATCAACGATTCTATTTGATCTGTGAGAATAGGTATTTTTGCCAAACTATGAATACAATTTGATGAGGTCGTTTTATAGGCTCTCACTACCCAAAGAAGAATCTGATATTGCTGAGAGTTTAATCTTTGCTTACTTCTTTTATTAATAAATTTATACCATATTTCAGATCCATAGGTTAGTATTGGCCTGAAAAGAGTTTTATATAAAATTAATCTTTTTTTAGCATCCAATCCCCACATCTTCCCACAGAGCGAAAACAAAAGATTTTTCATACGGTTGATTTTACAAAGAATATCATTAATGTGGGGTGTGAAGTTAATTTTTGACTTAATTCTGTGATTAGAAAATTTTATACCTAAAATATTTACCTCTTCCACTGGTTTTATTATGAAATTTGGAGTTCCCATTGGAATATTTTGTTTGCCGTGCATATGTATTAAGCCGGTTTTCTCCGGGCTTAGCTTTAGCTTATTTCTTGTACACCATTGTATTACATAATTTAAAGTTCTTTCTGTTTCATTTTTTAACCCTTCTATGGTCTTGTGCCAGCAAACAATCGAAACATCATCCGCATAACAGATTATTTCAGAATTTGGGGATGCGAAGTTGATCAACAAATCATTCAGGACTATATTCCACAATAAAGGTGATAATGGTCCGCCTTGAGGACATCCCTTTGATAAATATTTCGAAATTGTTGTATTCGAGAAGGTGAGACTTGTTTTTCTTCTCCGATTTAAAAATGATTGGATAATTTTTATAAGAACTGCTGGGACGTGGTCTTCGTCCATTCTTTTTATTAAGGCAGGCCACCACGCATTATCAAATGCACCACTTATATCAATGGCAATCAATGCAACCAATTCGTTTTGTTTGTGTTTCAGTATGGTCTCGGTTATTTTGTCCAATGCCGTTATTGTAGATTTTCTTTTCGTAAATCCATGTTGTCTATGGCTCAGTAAGTTATTATGATTATAATAATTGAGTATTTTATTTTTAATGATCGTTTCAAATATTTTTGAGAAATTTGATGTTAGTGAAATTGGGCGATAGCTATTAATTGCTTCGTAGTCAGCTTTTTGCTGTTTCGTAATAATTTTTAATACCGAATGTTTCCAGCTTTCAGGATAGTAACCCAGCACCAGACACTCATTAAAGAGTTTGACTAGACTGGGTAGGATTGATAATAATGAGTGCTTAATCATATAATTACTCACGTTATCTGGACCAGGAGCCTTTCTGATATTAAGATTCGAGCACAAATCCTTTATTTCATTTTCAGTAATAAAAATGATTTCCCTGTTGGTAAAACTTGGGATGTGATTTCTAATTAAAGTGTGTTCTTCATTGTCCAACCGCACATCATCATCAGGAAAAAATGCTGTTAGCATTTCCTTCATCTTTTGCTCTCTCATGCATTCTGCAGTTTTATTCAGTAATGGTATGCCCACTTGAATATCGGCCGATCTTAACCGTTTAAAAATTCTGTATGCATTCCCGAAAGCATTCGTAGACTCATTTTCTTCAATAAATATTTTCCACGACGTCTTTTTTGCTCTATTGATGGCTCTTAAGTATTTATTTCTTGCCGCTCTGTAAATACTCGGATTCAGGTTACCCCCTCTATAATACAAATTCATGAGATAATGTAAATGTTCTTTTAATTGTTGAAGCTCTTTATTCCACCAATTTTTGGAAGTAGTCGTGTTTATAGAGGTGTGATGCTTGACGTCGAGAGAAGAGTATGCAGCTTCAATTACTAAATTTGTCAATTTGTTTACCACATTATCAATATCTTCACAATTGACAATGTGCTTAGAAGCTGAATTTAAATCCAGTAAATCCGAAGGCGAAATACTCTCAGCAAATTTGGTCCAATTCGCCGATTTTTCTCTGAATTTCCATGTCGATGTCTGTCTATTATTGTTTGCCAAGTTTATCATATTGAAGATATCAAAAAGTATTGCCAAATGGTCTGAGGTAACAGAAAGTGCTGAGGTTCTCCAGTTATGTATAAGACCAATGGAATGTTTATTAGAAATTGTCAAGTCGATTATGCTAGCATTTCTGCAAGTTGGGATTTTAAGATTATGAACAAATAGATTCTGCTCCTCGATAATAGACTTTAGAATGTATCCGTTTTTTATTTGTCGTTGAATCGAACCAGAGTGGATGTCTTGAATTGAAATCTCCACAAAGGATAATTGGGAGTTGACCAAAGGCCTCAAGTATTTCTGAGATGAATTGGATATGAAATGCAGCCATTGAGTTTGGGTGTATATAGATATTAGCAATAACTATTCTTTTCCCGTTGAAATAGAGAGAGAACGCTGTACAAAAGGAATTTGTAAACCTGTTAATTTTCTCATATATTATGTTGCGGTTCAAAATAATAGTAGCAGTATAAATTTGCCTATCTGTGCTAGAATATACTATTCGTGAATTCTTGCCAAATTTCACTGTATCATTGCACATGTATGGTTCTTGTAGAAATATGATGTCAGGAAGATCGTCTGCGATTGTCCCACCTAACTCACTAGTTGCCATCATACTTTTCCTTGCATTAAATTGTATACATCTGATATTGTTATCATTCATCTGAATGGTATTGAGTTCTTTGTATTACTATTTCCATCTGGGTTTTGTACAGGGGACATTCGCTGGAGTTCGCCTTGTGATCAAGAGACCTTCCATTCTTGTACCTCGGGTGTTTAGCGCAGTTGAAACATTTTTGTTTACGCGAACACTCATGATTTCCCGCCGCGCCGCATATTAGGCAAATCTTTTCATGGGAGCATTCGCTGATTTTATGTCTTGGATTAAACTCAAAACATTTCTGGCACTGCCTAACTAATACTTTGTCGTGTATATGGCATCTCTCACAGTCGGTATAGATAAAATTACCCTTCTTCCTTAAGGTTTGATACACTCGTGGAGAAACTCGCAGCACTACATTGTGGTGAGAGGTATTGGATTTCATGGGGAACAGCACTCGGATTTCATTCTCTAGTCCACTCAAATCAGGATTCATGGTACATATGATTGGTATTAAATTATTAACTTCCGTTAATTTACTGACATTTTTTATAATAATTGTTGGGTCTCTAGGTTGCGGGGTAAAAATTTTACTATTTGCTTTCAATTCCGCCGCCATGCTCAGTTCCTTTAACAAGTGTTTAGCCTCTTCGTCGCTAGGAGTTTTTATTACTACTGCATTTTTGGTGTTAATAATTTTATTAATTCGTATCCCACTACCGTTTTCTCGTAACTTTTTTATATTAGTTGAAATTGCCTGAGCTATGTTGTTAATAGGCTCATTATTTAGAGGAACTGCGAGCAGTGTAGCTTCAGTGTTTAAGGTCCGTTGTCTTTCCTCAATAAATTTCTGTGTATGATCTCTCTGTGTAACTTGGGCATAAGATAATCCTTTCGAGGAGATCACGCTTCGAATATCACCGAGCTTCTCTTCCACTATGTTGCCGACGGTTTCCTTCATCTGTGCCAAAAGGTTCTCGTTATCCGATTCAACCATAGAAGAAATTCCATCTTTCGTTTGTTTTAACATAGTCGAAAGATATGATAAATCATTTTTAGTCAAATTTTTTTTATTTTGTTGAAATTTATTCTCAAAGTATGCAAAAATTTCATCCAGTTTCACATTTAGTAACCTAACCATAGAATTCATATTTAATCAAAAGAGAAACAATTCGAACTATATAGAAAAAGCAAGGTAAAATTAAATAGCAAAACAATAAACCGATTTAAAACATTTCAACATAAGCATTTAGAAAAATAAATTAAGAAATTTAGGCAGTGTTTACCGAAACTTGCGGAGCGAGATGACCTCATAAATATAGAGTTACGAGTATTTCGAAAATAATGGAATCATAAAGGTTTTCACTGGGAATAAGTTTTAGTATTTTAATAGTCTATTTTTGTGAGAGACTCAAGTTGTTTTTGTGGACATGAGGAACAAACCTAAATACATCTTTTACTGGATTGTGCTGTTTTTCACGATTATAGAATCAACAATATTTGAATAGTAACAGATCTCTCCAAGTATTTTAATTTCCAGTAAAGAAATGTATATTAAATTTAATACCTTTTGTAGATATATTTTAAATTATATAGCAATAAATATCTTTCAAGTAACTGAAAATTTATATTATTTTGATTGTAAATATTGCCAAACATTTATTTCTTTTGTACACAGTATTTTCTGTTCTCGTATTTTTCTCTTTTCCTCCTTTTTGATATTATATGACTATTCTTTAATGCCTAAAATTATTGTAAATATATATGTATAGACAAATGTAAAGGCGTATGTGTATAACAGCGCAAGAGTCTCTAAGGGGACATAGCGCTTTAAATTGAAATAAATAAATAAATATTAGTCTTTATTTTTTTAAATTAACGTATTAATTCTAATTACATAGTTAATACTTTAAATTTTGTTTAGCAATAGTGTCTGGTGGAATTATTAAGATAGGTTTGTGCAAAGTCACAAACATTTAGACCAATTCTGGCTTCAAACAAGGTTATTCACCTTGTAACCAATTTTTATTTCTTTACTTATTGGAATCCAAAAAAATAATAATTAATGCAACAAAATTAACATATTTTAAATATCCCAGCTAGCTGGCTGGCTGTAGAAAGGCGAAAAGAATAACTTCTATCGGTGCAGCTCTCACGTGACGGGACGGCACGATGCGCTGTTCTCTAAAAGCTCGCGCCATCTTCCATAGAAGAAGCGAACCATTTGTGACAATCTCCCCTCTGGCTACGAAGTCGTTCCGACGAGGAGCCAGCAACTCTATTTAATCGTAGTGAGCCTTCAGAAGAATTAGGGAAAGCCTTAGGTGACCCTCCGGAGGTATTAGAAGAGGACTTGGGACGAGCGCGTCTTCTTATGGGGCAAACTTATCGACTGTCCCTAAGATCTGATAGCTCTGCCACGGCATCATTCAACTTGTCCTGCAGCTGGCCCCGTTCCAGTTTTATCCTGTCAATGGAGCTGCGCATTTGTAGAACCTCTTCCTTCAGCTAGATATTCTCCTGTTGAAGTCCTATATCCTGGAAGAGTATTGTTTTGCTTCGTCAAACTTTATCTTTTCCTGACGAGCCTTCGCATCCTTCAGTTTCTTCTACTCCTCCTGAATGCGAAATTCTGACCGGACCTCGAATCATCGGATCTGTTATTCTATTATTCCTTCGGCTAACATTCTATCAATCTCAGTCTTTAAGATTTCCCTTTTTCCAGAATTCATCCTGTAGGGAGGAACAGAGACTGGCGGAGTGTTCCCTGTATCGATATGGTGCTCGCAGAAAGGTGTGGTCTCTCCTTCCGGAGGGAAGCACGTCTCAAACTTTTTCAAAAGGGAGTTCAATCGATCTGGTTTACAGTGAGATGAGTTCCCTTATCCTTACGAAGATGACACGGAGACCCATTTTCAGAAACTGTCAATAATGCATCAATGTTAGGTGGATTCTCAACGAAATCATATTTTCTTTGTGAGCTTTCAAAAAAATACCATTTTCCCATATTTTTGTGGTAAGCAGATAAAAGAGGAGAAAATGTATTTAAAGTAAGTATATATTAGGTAAAAGATAAGACGTTATACAAAACAAAACAACTACATGTGGAAGATTAGGGTGGCTTGTTTTTGTCTGTGGCTCCTCCAGGCGGTGGCGCCAGGAACTAAAATGACGTCACGTGTCGTCTTGCTTTCACTCTTCAAGACTTCCACTTGAAAGCAAGGCAGACATTTCAATGTCTTTAAAAAGTCTTTTAAAGCGCGTTGCTGGTAGAGCCTTTGTGAGAAGATCAGCCAATTGTTCTTCTGTTGGACAGTTGAATATCTTGATGATTTTCATTTTGTGCTGTTCACGTATAAAGTGAAACTTGACATCAACATGTTTAGTGCGCTTGTGAAATTCTGGGTTCAAGATTAGTCTAATAGCACTCTGGTTGTCAATCATCAAAGGAACAGGATTATCATTGGGTGTCAGTTCCTTGATCAGTAGTTTAAGCCATACAGCTTCCCTTGAAGCCATGCTTGCTGCAATGTATTCGGCTTCTGTGGTAGATAAAGCCACAACTGATTGTCTTTGGCTAGTCCAAGTGACTGGTTCTCCTGCAAGTAGGAAGATGTATCCTGAAGTGCTCCATCGTGTATCAATGTCACCAGCAAAGTCAGCATCAGAGTATCCAATTAATTTAATCACATCTTTTCTTTTGTATAGGATGCCTGAGTCCAAAGTTCCTTTCAAATATTTGAAGATTCTTTTCAGAGCATTCCAATGTGTGAGAACAGGAACTTCCATGAATCTACTTAGCTTGTTAACGGCGAAAGCTATGTCAGGTCTTGTACAGACGGCAAGAAACATCAAACATCCAATAGCTTCAGCATATGGAACGTTATGCATGTCATGAGTATCATTGATGTTCTCTCTTGTCAATTTCATGTTGGGGTCAACAGGAGTCCCTGAAGAATTGCATGAAGTCATGTTGAATTTATCAAGTATTCTTTTTATATAACTGGTTTGACTTAGAAATATGAGGCCTTTTTTTGTCTTTATCTATCTCTAAGCCTACAAACTGGTTTTGCGTGGAGAAGGTGACTTCAAAATGTGAGGACAGATATTGGGCTAATTCCTTCAACAGGTTGTTAGAAGTACTCATCATTATACCATCATCTACATAAAGAGCTAAGAATATTTTCGCATCAGTCTTAGTTTGGTAGAACACACATGGATCAGCTTGTGATTGGGTTAACTGAAATTGTTTAAGAAATATGTGAATTTCTCATTCCAGATTCTGGGTGATTGTTTTAGTCCATACAAACTTTTCTTTAGTTTACAAACCAAGTTTTTATTTTCAACTTCTATTCCTTCTGGAATTTGCATATAGATATCTTCGTCAAGATCACCATTAAGAAAAGAAGTCTTTATGTCGAATTGCATAATTTCCATGTCCATGACAGTAGCTAAGGCTAACAAGACTCTGACAGAGTCATATCTTACAACTGGGGCAAAAGTCTCTTTATAGTCTATACCTCTTCTTTGGCTGAAGCCTTTGGCCACCAGTCTTGCTCGATAACGATCAATTTCACCATTGCCTTTTCTTTTTATGCGGAAAATCCATTTACATCCTATAGCTTTTGCATTATCAGGAAGGTCCATCAATTCCCATGTTTTATTTTTATAAGAGCCTGTTTCTCTTCATTCATTCATTCATAGCAATTTCCCAATTTATTTTATCTTTACTAGACATTGCTTCCTCATAAGTAACTGGCTCTAGGCTTTCAGCTATCCATGCACTAGCAACATCACACTGTGATGTCTTTCTAGGTCTAAGATTGTATGAGTGAGTTGTCCCACACGTTCCCTCCTGAGTAGAATCCTCATCTTGATGTTGCGAGGATCCCTCGCTCTCAATTTATATAGGTGCAATTTTCATCTGAGTGTCGTATGTGTCAACAGGATTGGGTTCTCTTACAGTTACATTTCTACAAACTACAATCTGTCCGGATTTAGGATCATAAAGTCTATAATTCTTAGAAGTATGCTCATATCCAACGAATATCATTTTCTTAGTTTTACTATCCCATTTTGACCTAAATTGTTTAGGTATATTAGCATAGGCTTCGGAACCAAAGATTTTGAAATGTTTGAAAGTTGACTTTCTGCCACTCCAAAGTTCAAGAGGAGTTTTCTCGCTATTTGAAAGTGTTCTATTAAGAACATAGACAGCTGTGTTAACAGCTTCTGCTCACAGATTCTTTTCTAGCCCTGAGTCATGTAGCATTGCTCGACTAAGTCCTAAAATAGTCCTTAAATCTCTTTCAACAAAGCCATTCTGTTGGGGCGTATAAGGAGCAGATCTTTCATGAATTATGCCATTCTTTCTTAAATAATCTAAAAACGATTGATTGACATATTCAGTTCCATTATCAGTTCTGAAAATTTTAACTGATCTGCCAAACTGATTTTTAATTAGGGCATCAAATTCTTTGAATTTATTGAACACATCACTTTTATGCCTTATAAAGTAAACAACTCTGTATGCACTTTGATCATCTTTAAAAAGAAGAAAGCAATTTGAACCTCCTAATGACTGAGATTCCATTGGGCCACAAAGGTCTGAATGAATTAATTCACCTACCTCATACTGTTGTTTATTCTCGATGGAGCGGAATGATTGGCATTGTTGTTTTCCGTACTTACAGGCCTCGCAAAAGAAATCCTTTTCTTCTCTCAGCTTAAGATCACTAAACTGTTCATTTTTGGCCATCATCCTGATTGTGTCCACATTGATGTGTCCTAATCGACGATGCCACCATGTGAGAGAGTACGCATTTGTAGTATTGGCTTCAGCTTCATGTGTTACCTTGAAGAGCATTGTGTACAAGTTATTTGATCCTTTAGTTCCACAGGCAACTTTCTTGTCATTCATGAAGATATTACAGATTTCCTTTTCTGTTATTATTTTATTTCCCAAATTTGTTGCTGCTCCGGCAGAGAAGAGATTTTTATGAATTTCTGGCACATATAACACATTCTTTAATATTCCTTTTGTCCATTCACCGTCAACATAAAATGAGATCAAAATGGTTCCCCTTCCAGAAGCATTGATGACATGGTTATCTCCTAGCTTGACTTGGTATTCTTCATCAAGTTCATTGAATTCTGAAAACCAGTCTATTCGATTTGTCATGTGCTCGGATGCACCACTGTCGAGGTACCACACATCTTTGATTGAAGACAAAACCTCATTTTCACAAATGAATGCACTCCTTCCACTGTCTTCATGTTTTCTTGATCTATTCATGTCTCTGTTTTCTGGTTGAAGAGAGTTCTTATTTTTCTGCTTTTGGTCTCTCAGTCTATTTCTACATTCTGCCCAAAAATGACCAGGTCTTTTTGTAATAGTTTGCATGTTTTGTTTCTCTTCCAATTGTAGTTAGCTGTTGCCTTAAAAGCTGTTGCATCATCTTGTTGATCTTTCTGATCCAACCTTATTTCTTATTAAAGAAGTCTTGCAATCAAATTTTCTTTTGTTTGCTCTGTTTGTGTGACAGAATCCCAAGCAGTTAAAAAATGAGCATATTTAGATGGCAAAGATCCAAGTACTTTTGCCATGAAAGCAGCTTTACTCACTTTTTCTCCTAATTCACAGAGCTGTTTAATCAACCCTTCAATTTTGGATATGTGCTTTGACATAGCATCCTTTTCATTCATTTTATAGCTATAAAATTGTTGTTGAATAGCCAGCAAACTTGTAGTAGATCTCTGCTCATAAATGGACTTGAGCCTTGTCCACTGTTTCTGAGCAGTATCACATGTAATTAGATGTTCCAATTGCTTGAAAACAATGGCCGTCGAGATTATGACCATTGCTTTATCATTCCTTTTATTCAAGCTACCTTTTGGGATTCTTCTTCAGACTTAACATCTATGCCTTCCACTAAATCCAATAATCTTTGTTGACGTAAAATTATTTCTATTTGGTATTTTCCAAATTTGATAATTTGTCCCATCAAACTTATTTACCATATATTCAAACCTATCCGACATTTTGAAACGATATTACACTATTACAGAAATTTTTCAAAACGTGGGGTGATTTCTTAAGCCTAGTTGCGAGCTTATGGCGTCGTCAATAGGAAGAAATATTTGAATATTCACTTACTTGCTTTATTTAATTATTTTCTTCTTTTAATCCGCGCAGTGGAAGCGTGCTGGGCCCATAACCTTTTGTGGTAAGCAGATAAAGAGGAGAAAATGTATTTAAAGTAAGTATTTATTAGGTAAAAGATAAGACGTTATACAAAACAAAACAACTACATGGGGAAGATTAGGGTGGCTTGTTTTTGTCTGTGGCTCCTCCAGGCGGTGGCGCCAGGAACTAAAATAACGTCACGTGTCGTCTTGCTTTCACTCTTCAACACATATGGATATCCAGAACAATTCCAGCAGCCTTTAAAAGGTCTGTACCCAAGAGGATTCTATTCCCTACAGCATTTGTTAGAACTATGAATCAAGTACGAACCTTTTCTCTCTTAACATGGATGTCAACATTTGCAGTCAGAATATCGACTATTCTCTCTTCACCATCAGCTAGTTTTATAGCAGTGGTTTTTGGTACAAACTTCACTCCATTGTTAAAAAACAGGCGATAAAGCTTCTCTCCAGCTACGGAGTGTGGAGCACCCGTATCTGCACAAACTGCCGCATACAAACTTCAATGAGCTGACTGGTTGACTTTCTGTAAGGGAGCTATAAAAACTCATGCTATTCATGTTGGTTTTCGGACAGTCTCATTAAAATTTCAAGTTGGAAATCTTGCCTTTATGAAGCCTTGAGCTCCACATCCATAACAATAAATTGGGGAGCGATCTCTCTTCCTTGTTTCACCCCTAGGTTTCTCTGTTATTTTAGAAAATGACTCTCAAGGGCCAGAGAAACCTCTATATATTTCTTTTCTTTTCTCATGAGCGTTCCTATTGTTGTTCAATGACATATATTTAATTTTCCTCAAATAATCGTAGACGTCCAATTTAACAGCAAGGTGGCTAGGAGTAACCCAAGCAAACCAATCCTCGAAGAAATAGTCTCTCATTTCGGAACTGGTTCTTTTCTTTATTTGTTCGGTAATGATTAGATCCTTTAATTTATCAAAATTATCAATCTTCAGATCCTATAACCAACTTTCGAAAAAGTTCTGTAACTCAAAATAAAAATCCTTCCAGGTGTTTTCTGGACTCTTTTGATGTCTATAGAACAGTTGTCTGAAACTATCGCCGCTAGGCTTAAAACGTGAAAGTATCATTTTCTTTATGTGATCATAATCATGGGATTGCTCATCAGGTTCTCTAGCAATCAATTTGGCTACATCACCAGGTAAAACATCCAATAAATACGCTACCCACTGGGCATTTGATATTTTTTAAAACTTGAGTTGCCGCTAAAATAAATTAAGAAATGTGGCTATATCGTTTCTTTTGGATTTAAGTTAGGGATTAACTTCTTAAACTCAATTTTTGGTACATCTGTTCCGGATGCAAAAGATTCCGTAGTGTTTAGAAATCTATTATGCGTAGTTTGCATTCTCAATTTCTCAAGCTCTTTCTCTCTCTCTCAAACCTCCGCTCTTCATCTAACCTCCTCAGATCTCTGTTTCTTAAGTAAAAATTGTTCTTTATCTTTTCGTTCTTCGATTATATTAGTTAACATGTTTTTCACAAATTCTTCGTCATAAGCAGACGACTTGAGGATAAGATCCTTCAGATCTACAATACACATACCACTATCTGGGCTTTCTCCTAATTCCTGTGCCAACAACATGATATACGTATATAATGATAACCCAAATAAGTCATTTTAAATTCTGAGAGCATAAACAAAACTTTTAATATTTCTTTGCTTTTTCTTAACACCCGTTAATTTTTACATATTCACGAAAAAATATATATATAAACAAATTACCCCTTAGTATCAATTATCTATAAGAGATATTATGCATAAAAATCAGGATTTATTATGAATTTTAAAGAAATTTTACTTATCTGTCTTTTCCTGGGTAAAATATCTTGACATCAGCAGTCGAACATCCACACACTAGCTTCCGTAGAATATTTTTTAAGTTCAAATTATTTTTTTCTTTATTTCTTTCCTTATTGGAATACAAAAAAATAATTAATGTAACGAAATTAACATATTTTAAATATCCTAGCTAGCTGGCTGGCTGTAGAAAGGCGAAAAGAATAACTTCTATCGGCGCAGCTATCATGTGACAGGACAGCACGATGCGCTGTTCTCTAAAAGCTAACGCCATCTTCCGTGGAAGAAGCGAACCATTTGTTACAGTGGAATATATGAAAGGCCAAAGTCAGTTAAAGTAAAATTTTGGAAATTATATCGACATGCTATCTATATATTGTATAATAATACAGTAAACTCTTCTTCAACGACCACATTTTTTTTCAATGAGTCAGTGGACGAGTGGGTTAAACCCTCGATTCCCGACAGCCATGAACCGGGATCAAATCCCGTGTTAGACCCTTCGTTTTAATATGTGAATAACCATCACATATTATATTCATTGTTGCAAATATCAAAAACTAGGTTGCTCTTTTTGAGCGGTACCTAATAAAGTGATTTTGGAACAAGAAGAATACGTCTCTTTCACGACCATGCTAGGTTGGTACCCACTTTTCAGAAGTTTCATAGTCTTTGCTAAAAAATAATGTCCAAAATAACATCATCTCTACTTCAAACATCAATCATTGTAATTAGTATTCAGAACCAAATTCATTATAGAAATAGACATTAATAGTAAGCTACATATTTCGCTTATTTCATAATTATAAAAGGCACAATAAAAGGTACATTTCTAAAAAGGTTTGAAACAATGATGTTATCATATATAAATGCATCGAAGAAATGCATTTATCTGAACTTTTATGAGCAAAAGGTTCTGTGTCAAATGAATTTAAGGCAACACCATTTTGGAAAATACAAACAACATCGTCAATAGCCCTGATCAGTACTAGGGAGGCTTATGGAACATCTTATAAGAGATTTAGAAATTCGTCATTATCTGCCAAGAAGTGTTTTCGTTTGTGAAATGGTAAGGGCCTTGTATTGGGCCTTTGTAAAAGTCTGGGAGAACAAATATTTATGTGCAGAAAATATGCACATCGTTCATTCTTTATTTATTTATAAATATTTCAACACTAAACAATAATTAGGAATCATAGTGAGATATTTTGTACTTAAATATTGTCTTTTGAAGACAACTATGTTTTGTCCCAAGAGCTGCCTTTTTACAGAGATTTTAATATCTTATTGTTTCTCTTTTATTATTATTTATTTTTTGTATGAAATGTTATAACTGTTTCTGTTCAAAAATGTAAATCGACGCAATTATCCATAGCCGAGATATCGCGTTTTGTATGTTGATGTAAATGAAAAGAAGAGGTATATTCCTATTTTTAATGATGAAGTTTGACTATATTAGTCAAGAGAAAATATCATTTTATATTTTGCTCAAAATAATCCTGATAGGAAGGGTATCTATAAAATATAGGAAATTGTACAAGTCTTAAAGCAAAGGTTTCGGTTATACAATTTCCTAAATATGTAGGAAGGTATGTGTCATCCATTGTTGGAATTAATGTAATTTTTCCATAATCTCTCCAAATTTAACGTGAAAATTATTCTATAAAAAAGGCTGAACAGCTGTGGAAGTAAATCGAGCATCACAAACAAAGCTAAACAAGTTTTTCTCTCTCATAGCTTACCTTAATTAAAAAGCAAAACAGTTTGTGAAAACAAAATCTGACCCGGAAAAAACTGAATTAATAAATTAACTCAAGTTTTTACCTCATATTAATCTCGTCTCATTATATTAACATAATTAATTTTATTAAATAATTAAGCCTAGAAGAAATCTGAAAATTTGCATATGATTAGATCTCATCTTGAAACATTTTTACACATGTTCACAGCCTTGTTGATGCACGGGATGGCTCGAGCTTTCATTCTTCTTTATTCATAAAAGTAGCCTATTCTCCATATACTCAGAAAAGTTTTTGATTCCTCTAGATTATTACTCTTAAATATATGATTGTGTGTAAAGAATCTAAAAGGAAATATCCTGACTATGAACCCATTTTCTTGATGAAAACGCGTTTCGGGCTGTTGTTTCGTGGATGGCTTTTCTTTATATATCAAGAAATTAGGTTGGCCAAATATCAGGGAACAGGCTAAATTAACGTTTAGTTGATTTCTGTTTTTACAGATGGCGCTCTGCCATCTGAAAGGAAATGTGCTCGTGTTCAGGATATGCCTTCTTTGTTTATAATATCAACACCTGGCCTTTTTTTCTATTATTTTTTGTAGTCATTGTAAAAAAAACAACCGCATCAATAAATCGGGAAGAAAATAAAATTGGGTGAGGTAGTTGCAGCTTCACCAAACAAATTTTCAACCAACAAATGATATTCAGAAGGAGTCATTGTTGCGGATATTGTAGCTATTGTTAAAATAAAGTTAAATTTTGTTTATAGAATTTAATTGTTGTGAATAAAGTTTCAATGCTGTGGCTAAAATTTAATTGTTGCAGATAAAGTAGTATTTGTTTCGGAGAATTGGCCACCATTTATGTGAATATATTTGTAGATTAAAATGTTAATATTGTTGATAAATTAATCATTTTTTATTAATGAAGGTATCATTATGCACATGCTGTTAAAGTAGTCATTGTGAATAAAATTCGATTATTTTGTGAATTGCGATTTAATTAAATTGTTTAGTATTAATAGTATTTGTTATGAAATGTTTTAGTCGCTGTGTTTAAAATATACTTTGTTGTCAGATGTCACGGATAAGTTCATAGATGCATTTCATCGTATTCATCATTGAGAATAAAGTAGTGATTGTTATTAAAGAGTTTTAGGCAAATAAATAAGCCATTTTAATTAATAAAGATGTTTCATGTGTTTGGATAAGCAGGTCAATGTTGTTGATAGTGTTTAACAGTTATGAATATTTAGTAATTGTTGTGGATAAAGAAAACCCCAAAATATTTTAACAAATATTAAACCTCCGCGGTCATCTTTATTTCTAGTCGGCTCTATATCTACATCTTCTTTCTATTAAGAGCTTCACTACTTTAATCATAATGTACTGAATACACTTCGATTGAAATTATAGTGTCGATTACCTCGAAAAATATATTGAAGATACAATTCCATTTTTTTTTTTCGTAATAAAAAAATTCCTTCAATTGAGAGTCTTCAAAATAAACTTGCAAGGAGTATATTTCATTATAAATATGATTTTTTTTCCCTCGTAATAAACAATAACTTTTCGAGATTTGAATGTGAAATATAATATTAATTTTCTATTTTAATCTTATTTTACCATAAAATAAAGCGCATAAACGTTATAAATTAAATTCACAGACTCTCAATGGAAACGTCTCGCAACTTTAATTCACCCCTTTACAATATTCACTTCTGTTAACTCACTGCAATGACTGAAATGTTGATTGGCTTATATGTGTGGTCAGCCAACCCACTATTTTCACCATTGTACTAAAGACAGAAAGAAATTTTTTTATTACGCTAATGTATAGTAGAACGACACGTTTGACAAGTTTTACCGCAAATGTTTCTTTGAACGAAAAATCTTAATTTATTTTAGGGAGAAATAATTCTATCTTTAGGGATGAAGTATGAAAGGATGAATTGTGAAGAGTAAAGATGAACGGAAAAATAAAATTGTCCAGGGAAAAAAAAATCCCCCATCCCTGGACACTTTTATTTTTCCGTTCATCATTACTCTTCACAATTCATCCTTTCATACTTCATCCCTAAGAATTAAAATAGTCGTTATTTCTCTTTAAAATAAATTATGATTTTTTCGTTCGAAACAAACATTTGTGGTAAAAACTTGTCAAACGTGTCTCTTTCTACAATCATAAGCCGCATTATATTTTATTACTAATATATAGTGTTATATTAATGTTTTATGGCAAAACTGCTGAGTGGGTTATCACAGGTGAACCAAGGAACCTGAATAATTTTTCTATTGTTAAAGTGAATATCTGTGAATTAGTTTCCCTTCACAACGTAAAAATGGAAAAATTGTTTTTAGATTCAAACAATGGAGAAAGAAACCTATACGATTTTATCTAATGATCTAACTCTTTCACCTCAGCCACTTTGTCTATATACATTTTATTAACTATGTCGAATAATACATGTAAATTTTTGAATATTTAATTCTAAGTTCTAATTTGTTATTTGTTTTGTTTGTTTCCTCTGTAGTAGGCGCTACTATTTCGAGAAATCGCGCCCCTGGTTGATAAATAAATTATAAAAATAATAATTCCATTTATTAAATGAATCTTCAAAAGTATTTGGGAT